>VYXH01007195.1:18117-115233 GCA_013397275.1 Burhinus bistriatus | reverse complement strand
TTTTTTTTTCCTCAGGATCGTGGCTGGACTGTTACAAAGGATAACTTTCCTGTTGTAGCTGTATTCACTCTTGCAGCATTTTCCTAGCATAGCACACTCGTAGTCCTGGTGATGTAGACATGTCCTGCAGCTAAAATTATCATCTGGTTTCACATTTGAAAAATGTAAAGTTTACGTGCAGACCATGATATTTTTTTCTTTTATTTGCTCGTCATTTGTTACAAATAAGACAATAATATTATTGGATTTGTACCTTAAGCACAAATGAATCATAGAAGATAAATTATCCTGAAATGATATTTTTTGGAAGTCAGGGAACAATAGCCTCATAGCAGAGAGGAAAAAGTCTATTACAACCCAAATGTATTTATCAAGGGATACCACAATACCTCAGGCCATGTTATTTCAAATTAATGGGGCCTGTAAACACACTTTTCTTGATATATCTTATTTGTATCTGCTGAAGTCATATACAGCTGTGAAGCATTGCCAGAAGTGGTACTCTGTAGAGAAATCTCTGATTAAGAAGTTGCAGAATTTTCATAATTTCAACTAACTAAAATGAATGGTGGAAATCTCTAAAGCCAGTTGGCAAGTGATCTGTTTTGTATAAATCCCATTTTCCTGGGAGTAAAGATCCATTAATCAGCAATGTTACATCATGAAGGAAACAAAAATCTATTTAAAAAAAAAAAAAAAGTAGCCCTGTCTAGACATCTATATCTACAGAAGCACAACCTTAGTGCTGTGGATGCAGTTAAATATGAAACTAGTGAAAAGGGGCTAGTGATAGCAGACATTATTTCTAAGTGGGAATGGAAATAAACTGTACTGCTATAAGCTATTTTCACACTAGAGTACTAAAACAGCTAGTGTGAACGCAAATACAGGAAAAAAAAGTATTACCCTTTTAACTGAATTAATTACACCAGCACGTAGCCTATGCCTACATAAGGCATCAGAACTGGAATTTGATCAATTGAAGAGCTTTGTGATTTTGACGCTGTTCAACATCCAATATGGCTTTCAGAGCCAGTTTTTTATATTTTTCAGACTGTTTGCAATCTCTTTTTCATAGACTGAGCTGTCACATTGACTCAATAGGATTCTGCAGAGTAGTAAGTGTTCAGATCAATACAAAGAGTTGCAGGTGATGTGTCCTTAGAAAAAAAAGAAAAAAAAACACCAAGTTTTTTTTTATAATTTTCTTTTTAGAATTTCAAGCCTTTTTTATTTTTCTTACCAAAGTCCATTATTTTTCAATAAGTTGTACAGAGAGGTTGCCTTCAATGAGCTCAATATCTGATGAAAATACCTATGGAGTATGCCGAATGACTTGGTTTCAGAGGACACTAAATCCAAATTCATCCTCTAAATCTCCCAGAAAGACAACCTAACTAATCATTCTAAATATGACTACAAATGCTTAAATCTGTATAAATTAAGTAAATATGTATTCCTTGTATGCATTTTTTTGTTAGACATGTATTTTAATGAGGTTTTTTTTAGATATACTTATCTGTATTAAATTTATATACCCCTCAAGTAAATGAAACTTCACAAAATTGCAGGCCTAAGAGGAGTTTGGAAAAAATGATCCAGACCTCACCTTGTCCTGGAGGTTTACATGAGTAATTTCTGGCAAAAAAAAAATCCCTTATTTCTTGTTTTAAAAACATTTAGCGATGGAGACTCCATCAACTTTTTCAGAAATCAGTTTCAGAACTTCACTGTTTCTTGATGTCAGACTCCTCGCTACAGTTTATACCCATTTTATCTTGTCCACCACACAGAAAGATGGCTTCCCTTCCTCTTTGCAAGAGTGTTTTACATATTGGAAGGTCTGTTATTGTGTCTGTTTTCTGGACCTTTTCTGCTGCTCTCTGCTTGTGTGAAAAATGTTCAGAGTTCGTCTTACTGAAATTCAGGACTTTTGATCTCTTGGAGCTATTTGAAGTAGTAGTGGATGTAAAATGTTAGCTTGCTATAGCCTTTTTACCTGTTGGCATCGTATCACAGAAGAAAAGAGATGCCAGTCTTTGGCTGGGGCTTCTGGACTCCACCATAATCATAGAATGGTTTAGGTTGGAAGGGACCTTAAAGATCATCTAGTTCCAAACCCCTTGCCATGGGCAAGGACACCTCCTACTAGACCAGATTGCTCAAAGCCTCATCCAACCTGGTCTTGAACATTTCCAGGGATGGGGCCTCCACAGCTTCCCTGGGCAACCTGTTCCAGTGCCTCACCACCCTCACAGTAAAGAATTTCTTCCCGAGATCTAATCTAAATCTACTCTCTTCCAGTTTGAAGTCATTACCCCTCGTCCTATCACTACATGCCCTTGCAAAAAGCCCCTCTTCAGATCTTTTGTAGGCCCCTTTCAGATACTGGCAGGCTGCTAGAAGGTCTCCCTGGAGCCTTCTCTTCTCTAGGCTCAACCACCCCAACTATATTAAATAGATTTGCTAGCAGCAAGCCCCAGTGGAGTTTCAGCTAGACAATTTGGAGACGTGAATTTTTCTTCTATTTCTGTCCTTGACCATGATGCTTTTATCTCAAAGTGTCTGCTTCCTCTGTAAAACCTCCCACGTGCAGAATGGTACGTAAGAACCAGGCACTACTAATTATATTTTTCAGCTGTTTGCCTATGCTATCATTGTAGTGGTGAACTCTAATAAAGATTACACATCATTCAAAGTGTTTGTTCATATTCTAAAGGACTGTCTAGCATATTCACAGAACGATGATAAATAATTGAAATACAAGACAGTCTGACAGCTTGTCACAGGCTGTTTGAACTGTCAGGCTGCTGGCAAACCTTGGATTTTCAGTTGCAATAGATTTCTGAAAAATATTTCAGAGGCGCAGGTTCACTCCATTCCTGAGCCTGCATTATTAACGATCTGTCCAAACTGAGTTTAGATGGAGATGAAGTCATGTTATTGAAGTTGCCGTAACGGTAGCTGGTAATTTGTTGTTTGTTACAAGAGGTAGGGGCAGGGAATCAATTAATTCATTCAGAAAAGGGATCGATTACTCCCCTAAGCATATGTTTACCCTTGTAAAGAGCAGTTTATAGAGTAGGATGCTTCACAAGGACTTTGGGGAAAAATAGAACTTCTGGCTGGATTTTAATTGCCTGTCTTTTTACGTGTTTGGGATGCTTGCATCGTCTGTGTCCTTTGAAGTTATAGCCCAAAGCCCTGAAGGACTGTGAACTTACAAGATAATTACTGATTGTTAAGGGACTATGCTAAAAAATTTGCCCGTAGCCTTTCTTCCTTATTGCCCCTCCCGCTCCAATATCCAATTGATTTTAAATAAACTTCTAGATAGAAAACGTTTAAACTTTCCAAAGACTTTTTACAACCTCCTTCACAAGAAGCTATTGAAGAATCCTGGCAACCAGCACAGGGAAAAGTCATGGCACAGTTTAAAACCTGAGCAAGAGAGAATTAGATGTAAGCAGCTATTTCTCACTGTTGACAGAGGTTAATACCAGAGTGACCTAGGGACCAGCCTTAGGACTGGGCTGAGGACGTTCAGCCCACGTATTAGTGAACTGAAAGGGAAGGTGAACAGCAAGGTGACACTACCCCCTTGGTTATTCCAGATTCTTGTGGCCAGTGAGGATTACAAGAAACTTTGGAAAGACATAGCAAGCCTGAGGAATGTGCCAGATGCAATGAATCCACGGATAGCTACGTACAATTTTTGTCACTGCTGTAAATTAAGAGAGAAAAGTTTGCTTCTTCTCCCTAAGAACAGCTAAAATATTGTCTCAGGCTTATCATATTTTTGTTATTGCTGTTAGGCTAGTTTCTGCTGTTTCAGCTCTCTTCAGGACCAGGTGAGCTTTAGTGCTAATGCAGGAAAAGAAGCTGGGGCTCTGCCCAAGACAGGGAAAAAAATCTCCCTTTTCAGCAGGGTTTGCTACTTTAACCGTCCCATCAAACTGCAGCACAAATGATTCGTCCGAAGATCAAACAAAATCTGTCAACATAAGGAAATCAGCTCTCCTGAATCTGGAGACAGACAATCATTTGGAACATCTTTCTCCTCAGCAGAGGAAAGCAATTGACAGCAATAATCTACCGGCTGTCTGCTGTGTCTTTCTGTACCCTGTAATTCTCCCACTACTGCTGCAACGACAGCAACGCACTTGTAAAACCCGTGACAGCTTACACCACTCTCTCTCACACCAGTTGCATAAGAATCCTGTACACCAGACCCCTTTGAATAGAGGTTTTCTTCCTCCTCAGCTGCAGTTCACAGAAGCCCCTCAACCAAGGCCTGCAAGATTATATACTAAAAAGGCGTTTGTAACAGTGCTTAAAGCAAACCTAGAGGTGACGGCTGTGAAAAATGAAGTCATTTGCAGCCAGCCTACACAGGCGCTCCTGCCACTGCTAGCTAGAAGTGGGGGAGCTGCCTCCAGGACAGGACCCGAGCAGGAGAACCCAAAGCTTTGTCACACCAGGTTAGCTAAACCTTCAGCCAAATAGACGGCTACTTCCCAACCTCTAGTGGGATTGCCTGTTACAGAACGGGAAGAGTTTAGCGCTTTTTTATTTTGGTGAAATATACATTTATCTTTGTTAAACGTGTATTGAGGATTACTGGACTGGGTGACTGGTTCTCAAGCTTTTCTGTATAAGGAGCCTACATCAAAACAGAAGAAAGTTTCACAACTTCCAACCAGCTATAAATAAATAAATGGAACTTGATAATTCCCAATGAGACGAGAGACAGAGCCTGAAAGCGTAGAAAGCCTGTGGAAAGTAGTGCTTAGTAACTGTTGTTCACTTATATACTGACAATTTTAAACACACTTTTGCATTTTAAAAGGGCTGCTGTGTTTGCCTGTTTCAGAAATAAACATTACAACTGCTTTCCTGTGCTTTTTGCAACACTGTATTTCACAATGCTGTTTCAACCCTGCAGAATATAGTGGTTTTACAGTTCAAGATTAAATAATAGCACCATTTAGAAAGCAAATATTGAGCCAAAGAACTTCAAAGCTGTAACATTCACTTATTCAGCTTTCATGTATTTAAAATCACAACTAAAATAAAACAAAAAGAAAACTAAATGAAAAAGTGTAATTCATGCATTTGAAAATAGGTTCTAATTAATATCCTCAAGCTTAGACTTCTTTCTTTTGCTGTCTCCTAAATTACAGCATAAAATAATCTCAAACCTTTTTCAACTCTCATCTTACTATACCGCGCTAATGCCCTCTGGAGCAGAAACTATTGGACTGTGTAAACGTGAAGTTTATTAGTGAATGCATTGCCACAGACACTCCTTGCTTTCCTTTCCTATAGAGTAAAAACTCTTTCTGCAGCCCTGGCCCTAAAGATAGCTTTGCTGTAAGAATTGTGGATATGAATGCTGCCATATTTTGCCTTTCTGTACTTTTTTTCCAAGTGTTGTTGCAATGCATACTTTGCATGACTTCTGCTCTTTGTGTTGCCTGATAATTTTCTGTTCCCTAATAAAACGAGAAATTTCCTGCTTTGCCCCTCATATATTACCTTAAGAGATCTTCTCTGCAGCTGTCACTTTCAAATGTAATTTCCTTCAAAATTCATGAATTCATAATCAAAGAGAAAGAAATGGTTTGGACCCTATTCCCAAGCCAGGATGACTATGTTTATTTCCATGTTGCCAGTTCTCAAAGGTCTGAGTAGACTCAGTTTCATTCAATCCTACGTTTTTCGTCCTTGATTAGCAGGTACAATGAATACAGCTGAATGACTGCAGTCCCAGTACAATCCTTAGCGCTGGAAGGACATTTACTCTCAGTGACAAGAGTCACAAGTGATGAAAAAGTGATATTCAGTCTGACCACCAGCAAAAAAGTGCAGCTACTTTGACAGCATAGCCGCAGGCATTGCATGTGAGCCTGCATGCTTCTTCAGCTCCTTGTCTTGTGTTTGTTGAAAATTCCTCGCTGCCACCAGCTCTACTGTTTAACCACATTTTATTTACCAGCCAAGTACTATTTCTTGGCATGCAAGCAGGACAAATTCAGAATTCTTCAGCTTGGTAGCAATATCCTGGGCAGCTGTATTACACAGGTTGACCGTGCTTACACTCATATTTCCTACTTTCGATCGTCCCTTTCCAGGGAGAAATTATAATGGACAAGGTCAAACCCAATGTTTTCAAGGAGTGACTTGTTAAATAACCAGGAAACTGAAGGATGCACAGATTTTCTGGGGACTTAGCTTGTTTATATGTTGGAGAACAAAAACAAACNCCCCCCCCCCCCCCATATAGTTCTTAGCTATGTTGTATCAGTCCGAGTTCCTTTACTGCAAAAATAACTCATTGCAGGAACAACACTCAAAGCTCAACTTTAGCGTTACAAACACAAACCACTGCAGATGAAAACAGTGAAACTATTTAACACTCTCCCTAATATTTTCCCCTAATATTTCTGAAGCACCACATCTCACAGAAATAGAATAGAGAAGAGCAAAGTTTTTGAGACAACCTGGCCTCTTGTAGGCACTTGGCCTGGCTATCCATTGAAACAATGCCACGTGGAAACATTTGCCTGAAGACACTGTGGAAAATAGAGAGCAGGTTGCTAATACACAAACTTTTGAGGTCTAATAGCTCACATTTTTCTGGTGTAGTCATGTAACTTTGGGGAAAAGGGTTTTAAGATGCTACCAGTACTGGCATAGGTATGGAGACAACTAGACCCTCTAAACACTGAGAAGAAGTTGAGTAAGTTGCAATTCTCAGCTTGGTGGACAAGCCATTAATCTCCTGACTATCTTAGGCAAGAACATACCACTCATTTTTGCTGGGTTTTTTTGTTGTTGTTGTTTGTTTGCCTTTTTTTTTTTTTTTTTTAAAAGTTTTCCAGGAGTACTTCTAGTCGGGCCTTTGCAAAGGAAGTAGAAGATTCCCATGACTATTTTCATACCTGCTTATGAGCTGCCACTCAAGGCTAAGTACATTCATTTAACTCCTCATGTGTTTGCAACAAATTGCCCCAAATTCTTCAATTCTCAACGAGAAATTCTTATGCATTAGGTATCAGTTGTGATAACAAAGATGTCTGATGTGATATGTTTATGTAGAATTCAACTGGCAGAAAAATTTCATCAGTTCTAGTTGTTATACTAACCCTGCCAAAGGTATACTGATGAAGGCATCAATTTTTAATCACAAGAGTGTATCAAAGTCCAGGGATCAGGGAAATTCCTGCCTCTTATTACCTGGTGATCAATGGTCCATGAGTAAGATAAATTACCCTCTCTCTCTCCCTCTGAAAAGAAAGTAAACTAACAAAAAAAAAAAAAAAGAAAAAGAAATGAACTTCTATGCTAGCTGTTACTCTGCCTATTTACACATACACGTTTTCTCCAGGCTACAAGAGATTATTCTATTTTAATCAAAGAGCATACAAAGTACACATCCCAGGTTTAAAACAGAGAACTGAGAGACAAAATAATCAATTCATCTACCATTATAGGTAGATGAATTTGTGAACACAAGGAAAAAGCTGAGTTTCTCATTATGACAAAAGAAAGCCTGGAAAAACCCTAACTGCCCATAACACGTTAAAAAGTGACAATGTTCCTCACTATTAACCTGTCAAAAAACAAATTTAGTATAATTTCAAAACCTCTGTAAGACAAGCTTTATATTTTTATTTAGTCAAATGCCTTAATAGGTCAACTCCCTTACTAGCTCTTAGCCTTTATCACTGCTGCTCTTACACTAAATAAAACTTAAAAAGAAACTTGCTACACTCTCAGTCATGCATCCACAACAAGTATCATTGCTTTTCTTAACACGACTGCTGTCAAGAATGACAAAGGCAGCTTTAGGCTGCTGGTCTCAGTCATCAGCTTTTTAAACAGCAGAACACAGGATATTTGAATAAATATTCTAAATCTTCAGTAAATGGATGAGACAATATGACCATTCAGTAGGTGCCTATAGCTACTACCTGGCAACGGTTTGCACATTTCCTCGGGAGAGAATCCAGTAGAATACACTTTTTTCTGTAGAAGGTTTACACTAGACAGGTCAAGCTCACGTTATCCCTTTCAAATCATCATTTCCTCACTCTGGTAAGTTGTCAGTATGTGAAAAGAACAATAATCTGGATGAAACCCTTTAAAAAAGTTTTCTGCCTAGATGGCCATGAAATTATTGACAGCTTTTCACAGCTAACAGTGGGAAAAATGCATTTGGAAGTCCACAATGTGTCTGCCGCAGCTGCTCTCTGCCGTGCGAATGCTTGTACGTGCGGCAGGTAGCTCTGCATTGACATGGGCCTCTGCTTCACAGCAAAACTCAAGTTCAATAGGGCAGCATTTCTCAGTCCAAATGGCTGAGTAGCAATGAAGAGCTAAGCTTTTCTGAAAAAAATTAAAACATAAAAAAAATTCACAGAGCACGTTGCATCTATCATTTCGGAGCGGGAAGGCAATAAACGTCATCTTCAGCATGAACACAAAAGTGTTACAGTCAAAGTAAAAGAAAAGCCAACAAGTTTCAGTCATTGGGATTATGGATTATACCTCACAAATGCACACATAAACTTATTCATTAAAATACCAAATGCTTGGGAAAACAGGCTGGTTTGTTGAACACAAAAATGGAATGTAATACCTTTCTTTGCCTTATCACCTCAATAACTATTGCCTACCGCCCCCCCAGTCTGAAGTTCAGATGTTTATGAACTTGGCTTATAATTGTTATTGAAAACTGTTTTGTCGGCAATGGTAATTATGAAGAAACGAGCTCAAAATAGAAAATGGTCTATGAAAAACTACTCAGTCACTATGGGATCTTATTTCTATATCCTTCCCTTGCCTGCCTTGTTTGTTGGTGCAAAATTCTAAAATACTGCAAAGCCTACTCCAGCTCCTCTCTGGCTTCTAGGTCTGTCTTTTTACCCTTCTGCATTACAGCCAATCTTTTAAATCCTGGTCTTTTCTATACTGTTTTGTCTAGTTAATTAAAAATAAGATGTCTGTTGCTGAGTCATCCTGCTATTAAAATGTCTAATCTTAGAGGGGTGCATTTGCCCAGGTACATTTTGAATTATGCTGTATCACAACTAACAAGAAAATTGGAGTCGCAAGGCCAACTACACCGTAAAAAGCAGCAGGACCACAACACACATGATGTCCTCTATTTCTGCCAGCGGTATAATGTATTAACCGTCAGCAGTTCAGTGTGCAGACCTTGCAGGTTTAAGAAAATTATATTGCTCTAAAGGTTGAAACAAAATAAAGTCATTTACATTCTTCCTACCAACCTGTGGCATTATGAGAAGCAGTCAAAAGGGTGTCAAGAATTCCAACAATGTGCAGGTTAAAACACTTATTACATCCACGTTACTTCAGGGTAGCACCAAGGATCTCTGTGGTACCACTGATATTACTGTATTTTGCAATCACTTTGTCTTCCAGTAGCTTTCGGGAAAAAAACAAGGAGAAAGTAAATCATATAATTCCAATCCTACAACTACTCAGTGTACACCTGATATGAAAAGATGTAAGGAGATAAAGCATCTGGAAAAAAAAAAAAAGAAATAGGACGTACTACCATAACACAAAGTAGAGAACAAGCCTGTAGTAGCAAGGAGATAAGTAAAGACTTTTTCCATCCTAATTTCGCCTCAGTCTTTCCTCCTGTGATTTTAATTCCTCCCTTCCTGTTACAGATGACAGACAGCTTTAGACGGAGTATTTTCTAGTAACATCTACAAACAAGTTCTCTGCCTACTTTCTAGGCACCTATTAAAAAGAGAAAGCTGTGACGAGGGTAAAGTACAGCTTTTGAAAGCTGTACATTCAGGAAGGGCAGATAAAGATGAGAGAATGGGAGCACGTGCCGCAGGTCAGCTCTGGCATGTGGAGAACAAATGCAGTTGGCAGAACGCGACCTTTAGAAACCACTCAGGGAAATTTTGACATTCATTTCTAGTACATTTCACTCTCTGTACATCTAACCTCTGACAGCAAAAAACCCCTTCAAACCCAACCTCTGAGCTTTGCAAATTGGTAACAAGGGAATCCTCTTTCCCCCAAAGCAACCATCTGCTAAGGAAGTAAGTGCTAATTTCTTTTTTGAACAACGTATATCCAGCTGTTGATAGTGAGAACACAGCTTTAGAAGCACCTCCTTATTAAGTATACAGGTTATGCAGCTTTATTGCTGTAGGCTGGGTCTTTTTTCTTTCAAGTTATTGTTTAATATGGCTTTGTAAATATTTAATTTATAGCTACCACCAGAAATTTCATTAATTTATAAGCTTGGGTTTTGTTCTTACATTTTAAACCTCTGACACTAGAAATTGACATACTTCTGTTTCATCTCTCCCTTTAAATAAGCTCTTCCATGCTTTTAAGGTTATTGACACCAGCTGCAAAACACACCCCCCAAAAAACGCCTTTCAGGTGTGTCAGGTCCTGCAAGATAATCCTTCAATCAGCTTACAGGCTGAGTGCACAAAAAAAGAATGAAAGAAATTAAGTTTTCCTATTGCGAAATGAAATGCAGAGAGTTTTGTGCATGGTCACAGAACAAATCTGTTGCTGTTGTATTGATCCCAGTTCTAATGATATCTCATCCAAAGCCTCAAACAAAAACTCAGACATTTCCTCCCATGTTCTCCTTATGTCTACTGTTCAGGATTTGCCTACATGTAGATATTGATATCAGGTGTAAGACTAGGTTTTCATAGCAATTTGTCAAAAGTATAATTGGGAAGTATCCTTCAGCACAACTGCTCTTATATAATAGATAAGAACACACAAACGTT
Source organism: Burhinus bistriatus (assembly GCA_013397275.1). Taxonomy (NCBI): domain Eukaryota; kingdom Metazoa; phylum Chordata; class Aves; order Charadriiformes; family Burhinidae; genus Burhinus; species Burhinus bistriatus. The sequence continues at coordinate 104,428 of VYXH01007195.1, read as the reverse complement.
GGCTACATTTTTCATTTACAAATAATGTGAAGGATACATTTCTTCTGTAAAAGGTAAAGGTACAGCTTTGCTTTATGCAAAGGGACAATGAAAGAAAACTAAAAAGCATTCTTGTTTTAGGAAGCTTCCTAAAGCACATGCAAGACAAAAAAAACCCCAAAACCAAATAAAATATATACAAGTAACAAGAATAAACTTTGGGAAAGACTTTTGGAACCTACTATTTGAATTCGTTTTGCTCTTTCTAGGCGGCTACTACGTTATGGTGGCCACAGCTCATCCAGTATAATGACAAATTACTGTTTAACAGTCTTTAACAATGGCAGCTATCCTCACTCTTTGCATGCCAAGAAAGAGATACTGGGAATTCTTCTGCATTGCAGAAACTGAATTAGGTAATAACAACCCCATTCAGATATCTGTCTTTATGTTAGTCCTAATTAAACCTTTACATCTGCCCTGTGCTATAGCGAATTTGGTGACAATACAAGGGTCTAGGGCATCATGCAGCTCTCCCAGGGATATCACCACCCTAAACAGAATCCACGTTCAATCATTATGTAGTGACATGCAAATACTCATCTGGTTTGGTGGCTGCACTGACAAGTTGGAAGGCAAAAGAACCCCAACCACAAACCCAAGACATTTTGTGCCAACCTGGAACATCTGTTTGTTTTCCATTGAAAATAAAGAAATGGGTGGTTGGATTTTTGTCACAATATGCTGTCACTCTTTAAATAAAAGGCTACCTTTCTTAAAAGTGTATTGCAAAAAGAAAGAGGAAGTATAACTTAATTTCACTGAACTAGCACATACTTTTCAAGACTTCCCACCTCCAAACACTTTTGAGGCAAAATAGTTAAACATCGATCCGAACTAGAAAATGGTTTCTTTTACTTTGAAAAAAAACCTGTGGTGAACAAACTGAAGTTTCTTCTCAATGTACTGAGGAATTACTTCCAGTTAAAGGAAAATGATAAGACAGACATACGAAGGAATGTTTCAAAGGTAAATAATTTTATATAAGCACCATACTTCAGTTTGTTGTAGGTCAAATTACTTTTGAGACTGAGTCTTGTATCCTTCAAATTTACGCTCAGCTTGAGGCTACTGAAAGTTTTCCTTTCATGAATTTGAAGTTTGATAGATGAATCGAGACACACAGACTATTTGGGTTTTGACACACTGTCCTGCCTCTCAATTTCAATGGTCATGAGATGAACCTCAGTGCATGAAAAGGCAGGCCTCTACGCATAATTTTGAAAGGTTGCAAAATGAAGGTATATTTGTGGAAAACAGGAATCCACTGAAAAGTATGAAAGAACCCTGTATTCTGTAGTGGGCTGCAGTATTCCTGAAAACAGAGATATCTAGGACACAGGAGAATGGAGACATGCACACAGGTGGCTTCCAAATGCAATTTGGAGAGTGAAGAATTAAGAGATTCCAAGACTTCTCCCATTTGAAGGAAGGCTCTCCAAATTATAATTAGATCACAATATCAAGCAATGGTATCTAAATGCAACTTTTCTTACCTTAAAATTAGAAACATTGTTTTCACTGCTAAGGCAGGGAAAGAGGAGCACTGCTCCTAAGAAAAATGCTCATTCACTTCCCGAGCAGGCAAACACTATAGGCTTTCGAAGCTTTTCAAGGCACTACATGAAACAAAGTGCTTTCCAAACAACGCATCTAGTAAATTTATGGCATAACTTAGTTATAATCTGACATCTTGGGACAGCTTTCAAATAGAACAAAAATATTTTGAGGAGAGCTTTGAGAATACACTTTTCTCAAGACAGAGAAATAATCAAGTGATCTAATTGAAAAAATTGCCTTCTTGGGCCAACTTCCTTTTGGAAGGGAGCTCAGAAATCCATTTGTTCCAAAAGAACAGCCATAAACAGATATTAGGAAAAGTGCTTACAGGTACAGATTAATTTGGTTAGCCAGGCACTGAGGAAAGTGAGTGAAAGAAATCTGCGTTCTGATCCTTAGCTAGTATTTACTCCTACAGAAAAGCTGTCCATTGAAGAACAAACAAAAACCCAGTAAGATGAACACAGGAACTGGAGCACACACATCAATTCATAAAATGGTTTAGGTTGGAAAAGACCTTAAAGATCATCTAGTTCCAAACCCCTTGCCATGGGCAAGGACACCTCCTACTAGACCAGATTGCTCAAAGCCTCATCCAACCTGGCCTTCAACACCTCTAGGGATGGGGCCTCCACAGCTTCCCTGGGCAACCTGTTCCAGTGCCTCACCACCCTCACAGTAAAGAATTTCTTCCCGAGATCTAATCTAAATCTACCATCTTCTATTTGAAGCCATTATCCCTCATCCTATCACTACATGTCCTTGTAAAAAGTCCCTCTCCAGATCTTTTGTAGGCCCCTTTCAGATACTGGCAGGCTGCTAGAAGGTCTCCCTGGAGCCTTCTCTTCTCTAGGCTGAACAACCCCAAGTCTCTCAGCCTGTCTTCATAGGAGAGGTGCTCTAACCCTCTGATCATCTACGTGGTCCTCCTCTGGACCCGCTCCAACAGGTCCATGTCCTTCTTATGTTGGGGGTCCCAGAGCTGGACACAGTACTCCAGGTGGGGTCTCACGAGAGCAGAGTAGAGGGGCAGCATCACCTCCCTCGACTTGCTGGCCACTAGCCATCCCACTGTTTGAACTGCTTTGGTATGAGTGACGAACATGTCCTTCTTTTTTCCCCAATATTTGACTGGAAGGTTGTGCATACAGCATTAGAAACCCCTGTTTTCAAAGTTTTGCACAGAAAACCAGACAAATTATATTTCTTTTGAAATATTTTTTCTAGATTTAGTTTTCCCACTTTGTCACACCTTCCTCTACATTTTCTTTAAAAGTATGTATTTTAAAATAAATCATATCAAATAATTCAAGCAATTGGATCTAAATCTCTGCTGACGAGCACAGTTATAATAGGAAATTCTGACAAAGTCACCGTAAATATGCAACAAAATTAATACACTTTTTATTTATACTTCAGCTGTGCCTTCTGTAAATAACTGTTTCGGTTTCTTTGATGAAGTAAAGTTGAGAATAAATTGCTTTAGTCTTCACAGGTAATGGGAGGAACATCCCTCTATCTACAAACTGTCTCTTAGAATTTAATGTGAGTAAGAGAGATCTTCAACATTATTCATTACCATTTAAGTAGGAAACGCAGACTGCGAGACTAGATAATTAATCAAAACCTCTTTTAAATGGATGTAATAAAAAACCAAAACAAAATCTTTATATATTTAGTTCTCAAAGCAGCTTCCATTCCACATTTATGTCTTATAAGTTAATCACTGTACACGTCAGCTGGACCTTAGATGCCTTCCAGGCAAATAAGAAGTTGTAGTCAGAGATTAATAAAACACAGGAGCAGAAAGGAAAATAAAACTCCACATTCTCATATCGCACAATTCAAGTTTATTCCATTCATTCTTGCAACACAAACTTAAAAATACAGTATCATTTAGCATTCTGATGTCTGAACCATGATAATGATGAACCCAACTGTGTCAAAACAGTTAACAATGGTGAAAAGAGGAAGTCAAATATCAAAATGCACAGAGCACTAATTTTCTTCCATCACTGTGTAGAAAGATGATTGTTTATCCATTTACAAAATATAATTAAGACAAGTTCATTTTGAAATTTTGCATGCAACACTGCAATTGCTTGACCTAGGACACTCCATTCTTACCAGCCTCTTCTACAAATAATTCAATGTTATATTCAAGGATAAAGTTCCATTTAACTATCGTACTCCTTCTCCCATTTGCTCCCCCTTAAGAAAAATGAAGCAGAGGGTACAAAATCCAAAAGATGCTTAAGGTTATAACTTATTCAGCACAAATTTCAAAGGAAAAGATTTAAGAATAGCGTGGATTTCCATGTATATGTGATTCCAGTCTGACAAAGTATTTAAATTCTGTTTATAGAATGTGAAATAATTTACAGTTTGGTATTTTCATCTAGTTAGGACCTACTCAAAGATACAGGCAGCCATCCATTATTTTTTCCACAATATAACTAACAAGGAGGGAACAAATAAACAAGCCCAGTTTCTAGACAATTACAAAAGCATAAGCTTTTATCATTACATTGCGGGGTGGTTTTTTTTGTTTTTGGGTTTTTTTGTTGTTTTTGTTTTTTTTTAAATCCTGGACAAAATGATCAATCACGTCTTATGTAGTGCAAAAAGCAAAAAAATTATTTCTTCTTTATAAGCCAGACATTAAATGCCATCTTTTAACTATCTCCAAAGGCAGCTTGGGTATATATTACAGCCAAATTAACACTTGTCTTACTGAAGTTTGTTTGCATTTTTTTTTTTCCCCTCAAGTGAAGTAAGAAAAAATAAGGTGTTCACATAATTGTAGAAAAAGAGAGGCAAAATTGCCTCAGTGAACCACCAGAAGAGTTAGTACAAAGATGATGTTTCTTTACTATGATAATGCTCGCTTAAATGAGAGTTGAAGGGAATGGCAGGAAAGAACACAGAGGAAAAAAAACCCCAAACCACAAAAACACTATTGGCCAGACAACTTGACACTAATCAACACAAAAAACTTGAATAATCAAGTTTTGCACATAAAAACAGATTGCAGTTTTCTAGACTAGTATTTTAATAGCTAAGTATTAAATAGCATAATATGGAGGCAAATTTATGCCAAAGATGGTTACTTTCATAGCTGAATAAAGAGTTAAACCTATAGTCTGCATTCACACTATTACAATGACATGACAATCCAGCACTGATCAGAGATAAGATTAAAGAGTTCTCTTTAAATAGTCATTAGAAGCACTGTTCACCAAACATGCTTGTTTTTTTATCAGCAGCTCACCAATTGATTTATCACTGATTTCCAACCCTTCTGCTCTTCTCCTTGCCACCCATCTCCAAGAAGCAAAGAGTAATTGCACGGTACAGTTCATGGTCAGAATTGATTGTTTTCTCCATTGCTTTTCTTATGGGATGTGTACATGTAAATCAGTTTCTATTCTCCCTTTACTGTCTAAATGCAAGGCTTTTTATAGTTGAGACATTCAATCATAAGATGCAACATGATTCAAGTAAAACTAAGTCTCCATTAAATATGAGTGGTAGTCACCAGCCTACTTCTACATATCCTCTCAATTTCAACAGTTATATCAAAATAATATCGGCTACTTTTGTTTAAGAATTCAGCATGAGACATTATATACATTTGTTTTCCATATTGTGTATGTTATCAGAAAGTTTGAAATCCGTATCCCAAAAAAGAGGAAGATGTATAGTTTGTGGTACATGCTTTTCTGTTATAAAACCTGTTATTCAGTTTTGGGTGAATCAGCAGTCTAATGAAAACTTTCAAGACGAAAGTCAGAAGCTCAGATATTCCTGAGGACCGTAAGATGTGACAGGAATCCCTACAATATCATTATATACCTCCCCATGAATTATCAAGGCTGTCATAGTACTGACACACTTACTGGTATAGTAAATCTTATCTAAAAGTTGATGGTTAATGTGGTATGGTTGCATCGGGAACTTTCCAAACAAGCCCCACGCTTTAATGAAATTTAAGATGCTTATTCAGCCAACAATGAAACACCGATTCAAAGATATGCACAATTAAAAGGGTTTTTTTCCTCCTGTAGTTAGAGCAAGACAAGACTTCTACTTGTACATATTCCTGCTCCTAACACCTGAACTTAGAAAGCTGACATGTGGAAGTTTACCAGAGAAGTTTAGCAACAGTATTCATCTGATAGGAATGTCTAAATAATTACTGTTCATTTTCCACATTTGACTTGATTATCCTTGTTTACCAAACAGCCTGTAACTTCCACACGTGTCTATAAATTTTATGTTGACACGGTGAGTAAAGAGATTTCATCTTACAATCCTTTTGAAAATAACTACAGTGACATTTTGAACTCTCCCAAAAACAGTTGCTTAAAACATCTGTCCTGGACTAGAATAAACATGGGAAAGAAAAACCTCAAATTCAAGCAACCAAAAGTACCTTGGCAGATATTATGGAGTGTAACACCACCATGCCTCAACTGATCTTTCCTGGTTTACTCAAGAGTCAGAAAAACATTAGTGTGACATCCAATTAGTCAATATAAAGAACAGCTCCAATAACTAGTATCAAAAGTCCTCAAAACTGCAACATAAGCTTTAGGCAGAAGAAGAATAAAGCTACCCACTGAGAGAGAAGAGAGAAAAGCAACCCAGCCACCTACATTACTACACTTCAGATTATGGCAGACACTAATAGCATGGGACTATTTTCTCCTTCACAATTAGTTTCAGGTACATAGCACAGTACTTCCATCTAAAGGAATCTTTCAATAAAAATCTTAGTACTAACCTAGGAGGTTTACAAGTCAAAAATTCAAGGTCATGGTCTGTCTTCCTTCTTCCATTTTCACTAGAAATGGGAAGAGATTGTGCACTGAAAAGTCCTAGAGGGACACTGTTCATAACAGTTTTCAACCCTCTCCAAACAGATTATCTTCGATACAAGCCCCTAACTAGTCTGATTCATAAAGAATTTCCCTCCCCCCAAAGTATTTAGCTGAAGAAGCTGGAAGATGCAAAGAGTGACAGACAGGCAGCAGTGTGAGGCCACAGGAGAGACGTTTAAGATATCAGTCCATCCGTCACTGAAGAAGAGTTTTGATTGCCTGGTTGTCAGTGGCTTCAAAGGCAGTTAGTCCATCTGGGCCTTTCACAGTCTTATCAGCACCCTGTAAAGATATTGAGAAGGACTGTCAATTCATAAAGCCAGGCTGTGATTAAGTGTATCACAAAAGTTACTTACTTTGGATAATTATATCGACTACACACAGCTTTTTAGTGCAGTGCATTGTTCTCCTTTAGAAACCAAACAGGCAAGATTTATGTACAAAACTAGTTGGCACGCAGCTAGCAAATTTCAAAATTTACTTTAGAACTAGAAAAAAGTCACATAACCTTTGTCACACAGCAAGTTGTACAATCAACAAATTATCAATTAATCTTAGACAGAAACAGAAGGATTTTTTTGTTTGTTTTCAGCAACCACTCATATGAATGCAAGAACTCAGTATTATGCAATTCTATGAAATCTATGGTGCAGCAAGCTTTTTCATGCTAAATTAAACAGGTAACCTCTGAAAGAGCTTACTTACTAACAAATCTTACTATTTTCTTTCTACATCATAAAAGACTACATCCATCCCCCATTTTGAAAAAATCCCTATTGCTACATAGAAAAAAAGTCAAATCATTCCAAGTCCAAAACTGATCAAGTTTGTTTTGAATAAGCTATACCTACACTTAAAAGGCAACAAAACATAATAGGGAGGCAACAGAAGGACAGAGGACAACAGAAATGCACCAACTAAACAAACTGCAGAAGAGTAAGCACAAACACAGCCTCAGTGTCAGAATTAAGGAAGGAGAGCAAAAGAGAAGCAAAGAGTGATTAACTAGTCATATTTGTTTTGAGCACTGTGTAGTCACATACATAAAAGTGAAAAAACCCAACTAAATTGCAAATAGGGTAGTTAAATAAAGGGATAAAAGTTATTAGAGAACACAGGTCTGACTACAGAGATCAAGAGAGATGTTTCCTGAAATTAAGTTAGATTCCAGAACACCTCCTCTTGAGAAGATACACAAGTCTCACTTTAAAATATGCTCAATCAAGTGACAGGGAAAACACTGTGGGTGGCAAGTGCATGCACTGCAGAGGTTTGTCTTTAGTTTTACGTATAAACTTCCTGTTGAATGTACAAATCTCTTGATTACATTACAAGGAAGTGCACAGATTACTAGTAAAGAACACCTAATAGCTTTTTTTAAAAACATAGTGGACCTAGAATTTCAAGAGCTTCTTTACTGCTAAAAGGCTATACACATAAAACCCCACTAAACTTCCACACATAATACCATGTCTGTTTCCAAGAGAACTCTCAGCCCACTAAACTTCCCATTGTAACCGTTTCTAACAATTTAATAAACTGGATTTGACATTACTATGGATTTGCTGCCAATACTACTTTTCATAATATAGAATATTTCCATCTTTGAAATCTCTACTCTCTTTACTTGTAAATATTCAATCTGCCATTCTAAAAAAGGTGGCTTTACAGCGGTTTCCAAGGCAGCAGTGCTCATCCTGTGGTCCACTGGCCAAACTGATCCTGTTGCAGTTGTTCATCTTCCTTGCAGCCTCTAGCGACCCTCAGTGCAAGACGTGAGCTGAACAGACTTTTTTGTTCAGTGGCAGTCAGCTGTGGGGCAGGGAGACAGACTTCTGCTGTCAGGGAAAGAGCCTGGGAAAATAACATTGTCTTGAGAACTCCAGTAAAGAGTTCAGAGAGGGATACTTATAATTGCAATAACTCCTTCCTTCACTTTCTCTAGTACCTTTCAGGTAGCAGAATACAGGCATACATTTTGTGCATATGCAATAAATTCACTCCAGTGACAGGAGTAAACATAACATTTACCTCTCCTGTCACTGTGTAACATCCTTGGCCCAAACAGTATGCAGTGTGCTGCACTATCACTGCTCTGTTGAGTATGAAGGTGAGCTGAATTGGTCTGTTCCCACAAAATGATTAGTTGGTCATTGCAAACACACACTTAGGCTGAAACCACTGAAAAAAACATTGCTTGTGAAACATTTTTTCCCTAAAAAAATCTGAGAGATTTAACAGGTATTCAACAGCTATTATTCTAGTTGTCCTGGGAGAAGAAAGGCTTCTTTTGCAGGTGTTGATTATTTCTACTGCTTAGATAGCACCCTCGGATTACAGTCCACATGGAAACCAAAAGGGCTTCAAAGCTGTTCTTTGATGTTTACCTTGAAAAATCTGAAGGAACTTAAGCTTGAAGAAAAAAGGAACTATGCAGTAACTGACCTACCAGTTTGCATCTTAAATCATAGTTTAAAGAACTTTAACTTATAAAACTCACCACCAACGTATCAGCATTTAGAGTATAAAAGATGTAACTGTTAACTGAAGTAACTTTAAAGTATAAAGGGAACTTTTAGTTTAGACATAGGACTGCTTTCCATCCTCATGCACATTTGTACTTCAGAAAAGTTACAGACTCTCAAGAGTTTCTAAACCAGCTTCACTGAATGTAGGGTAAGAGGGTCATGACTACCTAAGGAGGGCACCATTCAATCAACTCTGTGTTAATAAGAAAAATGGCCCCTTAGCTAGGCAGAAAGATTCCTGCCTGCATTGAACAGAATGAGAATAAAGTTCAGGTCAAGAGGACTTTAATTTTCAGAAGTACAATGCTGCTTGGAAGTAAGTTTAATAAAAAGTGCAGTTTACTTTTAGTAAAGTGATTCCATAGTATTCTCTACTTCCCCAAAGTAAAAGCTATTAACATTTTATGTTTGTGTTATGTTCTTTTCTTAAAACACACACACAACAATATATATAAACTCTCTTTGGCAGGGTAATAACAAACAAGAACATTTGCCCTCTTAAGCCACTGGGCAAAGCACAACGTTTAACATGCTCTGGAGGCAGCACAATAGCTACTAGGGTACAGTTGTAGTTCAGGAAAAAAAGCAAACATGAAGGCAGCAGATAAAGGCAATGCAGAACTGCCACCGAACCCTGTGAAACTGGAACTGGGGGTGCTTAATGAAGCTAGTAGAAGACTGGTTTACAGAGCAAGCAGCAAACTTCCAGAACAAGTTCCCAGATGAAGTTACGGAGGAAGATGCCAGCTTGTTCAAAAAGGATATGGACGAGTTCCTGGACAACAAATCTGTAAACACTTCTTAAAGGAGATAGAGGTGTATACCTCTAAAATTCCCAATACAACTAAGAATGAGGGGAGTAAGTGAGCAGAAACGGTCAAACTCAATTCTTCCCAAATGCCATGACCACTGTCAGAGGAGAAAAAAAAAGGTGCTAAATTGACTAACTCAATAGGATATTTCTTATAACACGTTTTTAGTAGAAAGCAGAGATCAAATTGCATTAGAAACTTTACAAAAAGCAGAACTATTTTGAAAGATAAATGGATGAGATTTGTCACATCTTTCACAACAAACTTTATCCTCCATTAAAAGCATTCAAAATGGTTTAACTGTCTATTACAACACGATATTGGTTTCTCCTACCCTAAAAATCTCTAGCCTGACCAAAAAAGTGTTTATTTGAAAAGCATGTCTCAACTCTGACCTAGAGGGTTTACACTACTTCTGGTAGGCATAACAGCTTAAGATTGAATTCATTCTACTTTACTAAATTCACCCATCCCTTGCTGAGGGCAGTACAAACCATCTTCACCCACTGTGTATTTCAGTACTTGGGATCTTTTAATTTTTGAGGATTAATACTGCCAGGTTGGATGATTCAAGGCCAGGTTGGATGAGGCTTTGAGCAGTCTGGTCTAGTGGGAGGTGTCCTTGCCCATGGCAGGGGGGGTGGAACAAGATGATCTTTAAGGTCCCTTCCAACCTAAACCATTCTATAATATGATGCTGTATTATCACCTACTGGAAATAGTAGGTTAATTAAGTTTTTTGGAGGCTGTTCTAGCATACATATAGCAGCTGTTTGTTAATCTAAACATTAAAATCTTGTGTCCAAATAGAAGGTAAAGTCTTTCCTAATGTACAGAAAAGTTTCAAGTATAAAACTTCACCTTTTTCTTTTCCCATTTAAGTATGTTTTACAGTTTTATAATGTATGGGCAATTCCACTGGATTGTAAAATATCTCAAGTTGGAAGGAACCCATAGGGATTACTGAGTCCAACTCCCTGCTCCTTGCATGACAACATTACAGCTTTAATCCCTATAGGTTTGGAGGTAGTGACTATGAGTATTTTAAACATACTAACAAGTACTTTGGGTTTGATTTTTGTGTTTAATTTACCACATTATCAATGTTTTGGTTTAGTTGATATTGGGCAGGCCTGAACCATCAGAGATGACCACAACTGTGCTATGGTGAAAACCATTTAGTGAATCCAGTCTGTCAAAATCATGATAGTAATTGATTATGGCTGATCACTATGATTAGCACAACAGCAGTGCCTCTAAACAATCATGTGTAATCTCAACTTTAGAAGTTTTCAAACTGCATCTAAGTTTCTTACAGTGTAATAAATCAAATCAAGCATTGCTGATTCCAAAATTAAAATATCTGAACATGGCATTAGGACGTCTTCACTGAAATGTTAACCTCACAAGAAAGCATGTAATAATGGTCCTTTTGAGAAACTACCTTTAGAAGAGTATAATATATCTACCCTTAGGTCATGTTAGGTGTTTATCAGTAGTCCTGTGTATGCACTGTAATTATGAGAGCAAAGTCATATTGTCATAAAGCATTTTGTTTTAAACAATGCAAGTTGTTTTATTTATGCAAAATAACTATGCTGGTTATACCTGGTTTTTCATATTGGAAGAAATGTCTGAACTTGAATACCAACACAAGTTATGGTAATGTGTGAATCTACAGTTCAAAGTACTTTAATCATAAAACCATAATTCAACGAAATGGTTTTTGTTATGCTTCATGAATAGAAAAAAACAAATAAAACCAAAATATTGGAGGTTTTAACCTATGCAACCATTACAATAGGTCAAAACTTGGAACCCCCCCCAAAACTAACCCTAAAACATTGTCGACATCTTCAATACTGAACAAAGGATTTACCAAAGAGTAAAAACAGCATTATAGAGCTGTTTGCTTTCTGAAGCTGCAAAATTACTACTTAAACCTGCTGGAGTACTCATTGCAACCACTAATGAATATTAAAATCACATCTCAAATACTTCCTGTAAAACATACCAGGAAATTCCATCAAACGATTCAGTGTACTTAAATCACCATTTTTGATTAATGTACTTCCCAAGGTCAAATTAAATGTTATGGGATTACCTATCTTTCACAGAAGATCTTTAAACGCTTGCAGGTATTCTAAAAAGAAACTTAGAGCTAAACCACTTGGTTTAAGGAGCTCTTAATACCCCTCTAGAGACAGCAATTTGAAAAGAGAGAATAACTGTTATAGCACACACAAGATTAAGGAAGGAGCTCTCCTGCAGTTTTCATATCGCTCCAGTTTTAATATTTAACGTAATGCTATAGGATCACCAGGTAGTTTAGAAAACGTTAACTGTCATAATTTGGAGCCACAGTTGACTCAATTTAATGCGTTCTTAAGGGGGTGGCAAGAGGGAAGAGGCAGAAAATAAGATCTATGAAATCTAAACTTACCCAGAAGTAACCAGTTCCAGTTCCCTTAAAATACACAAGAGAGGTAGCAGCATGGTATACTCTGTTTTGGCAGGCATAATATCCTAGACCTTCTTAGTTCTACCAGTGAAACCCTTTCTCATTGAGCATGCAGCTACAGCTCCTTTTTCAAGCACGTTTCACTTCACTTCTCACCTCCTTAAAAGTCTCATGCCACCTAAAATTATAACTGAATGTTACTTTCCATACAAAGGTCAAAACCATTGTTATTAACACAAATTGGTATTTGGATTTTGCCCAGCCCATTTCTTCATAAAGATTTTTAGTAATTTTCATTTTCTTTGCTAAAATGAAGCAATGAGAAGCTTTCTTTTCTTAGAAAATGCATATATTTAAATACAAATACATTTCCCAGGCAATGAAAGTGCATGCAAACAACATGATTTCCTGTGATCAGGTACTTCCAAACAGAGGCCTCCCAACATAAGCTTCTAGCCAAAGTTAAATTTCCACAGATCTTATACTGCACAGAAAAGGAATACAGACCTGCATGGAAACCAAAGGGGAAAAAAAAAAAAAGGAATACAGCTGTGGCCAAAGTTATGCAAGGGCAGATAACCTTTAGCCTTGTGTTGGTTTTTTTTTTTTTCCTTAGAAAAGAAGTTGTAAGGATGCATTAATCCTTCAGATATGGCAATATCGCAGGTACCTGCTGTCAAATTACAAATAGCTGGTGTTTCTTTAGCTTACCAAAACTAATAAAAATCAAACTATGTTTTCAAAATGATGATAAACAGGCTTGCAAAAATATTTTCCCCATAGTTCAAGAATAAACATGAAGTACGGTAATGGTGAGAAAGAGACCACTCCTGCCTTTGCAACTAATAGTATAAAGCAACTGTGGGTATAAGGGTCACTATGGAGCCAGCAAAAGGGATTTCAGCTTCATTCTTCCTATCTGTTCCATGTCTCTTATTCTCAAATGTCATCTGAAATTCATCCATCCTGTACAAAAACAGTGCCACAGAGACAGCTGAGCAAGCTTTTAGTACGTGGCAACAAGCAAACACCATCTGCCATTTACAAAGGAAAAACACAGAGACTAGGTGAGCAGTAAAACAGAGAAACTGGGTTCTATTGTACATCTACAAAAACTGTAATCAGGAGCCCACCCTCTGGAACAGGTAGGTCACACTGCAAAAACACTGAAAAAATTCCCAACGCAGCACCCAAAGTGAAATTGAAGACACATCAGTTCTGCCTCTTGATTTGGCACCAATATTTCTGCAATTCCATAAACTAACATAAGGAACTAAATTTGCAGCAGAACTTTAATTTGGAGGCCTCATCTGGCAGGAAACCAACTACAGAAAATTAATTTGCAATACGGACAAACGAATGGGGTAAATGCCAGGCCTATTGCAAGGAAGCAGTAGAAATATGCAGGTAAGAGTATTAAAAGACTGAACAACATCACCTGTTCTGCAGGCAACTAACCTTTGCATTGGCTTAGCTATTAGCATGGGACGGCAACCTAATGTTGGTAGACAGCATGCTCATTTCACTCACTGATGGGACAGTATGGCAAGAAAGACTCTGTGCAAGCACTCCTTTGCTCTTACGTGATTAAAACTGCTGCAGAACACCACAAATTAAACTTCTGAAGACAACCCAAGTATCTGGCTGGGCAGATTTAAACGTGACTGCACATTGGCTCTATGTTCATCATAGAATGGTTAGAGTTAGAAAGGACCTTAAAGATCATCTAGTTCCAACCCCCCTGCCATGGGCCCGGACACCTTCCACTAGACCAAGTTGCTCAAAGCCCCATCCAACCTGGCCTTGAACACTTCCAGGGACGGGACATCCACAACTTTCCCGGGCAGCCTCTTCCAGTGTCTCACCACACCCACAGCAAAGAATTTCTTCCTAATATCTAATCTAAATCTACCCTCTCTCAGTTTAAAACTGTTACCCCTCATCCTATCACTACACTCCCTGATAAAGAGTNTCGAGCCATTGACCACAACTCTTCAGGTGCGACTGTCCAGCCAGTTCCTTATCCAACGAGTGGTCCATCTGTCAAAACCATGTCTCTCCAATTTAGAGACCAGGATGTTGTGCAGGACAGTGTCAAATGCTTTGCACAGGTCCAGGGAGATAACGTCAGTTGCTCTTCCCTTATCCACCAATGCTGTAACCCTGTTGTAGAAGGCCACCAAATTTATCAGGCACGATCTGCCCTTAGTGAAGCCATGTTGGCTGTCACTAGTCTCCTCCTTATTTACGTTGCAAAGCATCCAGTGGCAATGCCTGCTTAATCAGGTGTCCCCCCCATCTCCACAGACCCATATCAATCCTAACAAGGCTACTGATGAGGTTGTTTTTTGTAAGGTCCTGCCAGATTCCTCACCCATGTCTAAATGCTGCCATAAAAAAAATCTGTTTTAGGGTACTGCTGATAGTGTAGAGACTCCTTATACCATTCAATGTTTTGTCTTGTCAAACTACAGCCTCAAAAACTGTTTTAACACTAGCATATTTCAAATTGCCCACAGAAAGGGCCATTTATAGATCACATACCACACTTTTCCACTTTGTTTCTTCAGAAAACAGCATGTGAAGTTGTATCTCCCTACAGTTATGAATGCCCAAAACAAAGTTATTCAAGTTAAGAGTTATGGTTGCTAGTAAGATCTTTTGGATTTTCAGAAAGGAGCTTATTTATATAATTTTATATACATTCAAGCCCCTGAGAGACAGAAGATTTATATATGAGTATGCAATGCAATAGAATTCTCCCAGCAACAGTAATTTTATTCAGTAGCTGACCAAACCTAGCCACAGCTTCCAAAATAGTGGTTATACTACAACTCAACAAACAACGTACAGTTCTATTCCACTGAACCCCCAGCATGATGGAAAGTTGAATGTATTAAGCAATGACAGACACTGAAGTTGGCTGATGGAATGTCTTTGAAAACAAGTCAGAGTCATCTACTACAACAGTGGCATTCTCAAAAATTATTTGAAGATAATGTCTTAGAGTTCCTTCCAGACTTTCAAAAAAATTATTTAATCTGCATGTTAGATGTAGTCCCACTGATTTACCTATGCTTTTCCCCAATATATTCCTACAAATACTGCAGAATAAAGTAGAGAGTTCTGCTTCTGAGACAGCTTGTCCAAGGTATCACCCTGCTATGGTACTGTCAAACCAGATCAGTGGTTTAGGGAGCTCCTGAGAATTTGAAACATCTCTCTCCCTCCACTGCCTTCACATAAAACTTTGCATGTGTGCAGTTCCCAGAGGAAGCTTGCTTCCTCAGAAGCTGTGAAACCATTTGATTCTGATGCATTGCTAACCTCACTGAACAAGAACTGATTAGCTGGTTGGGGTTATCGCAAGAATGTTTGGGAGCACTACTTGAAAGTTAGAATTGGCTTTCTACTGCTTCTCAGAAGACATCAAAAGGACAAAGAGCTGGTAATTTAGGACCAAGAGCAACACCTTTAGTTTTCTTCTTCCTGCAGTCACTCCAAATGTAGTGCAACAGTTAAGTTTTCCATAAGAAAGGAAAATACAGTTAGTGTTACCTATGTGTCCAACAAATGCATATAATTAGCATAACAATTCTTGCTTTAATATAAGAAAAAACTGAATTGGTCCATCAGTTTTATAATTAATAACTGAGCTTCTGAGGAGAAAAGCAGCATCTTATCTCCAGACCAATGAAAGAACTATTTCTTAACTTGTCTTTACAGTGTCCATTCCAAACTGAAATGCTGAAAAGGGTGATAAGGAACAGAATTAGAACTATTTCAAGTCATCCTAGCATCCTACGCTAACCTTGGAAATCTTCCCCCAACTTACCAGTAAAAGAGTAATGTATATGAAGGACAAAGTTTGACACATCACATCCAGTGCATCAGCTAGATTTCAATGGATTATTAAAAGCTTTGTAGTCCAGATGTCATAACTACATGCCTAAAAAAAATCCTAATACTCTTTCTTTTTATGACCTTAAATATTCCACCACATTTCAAATACAGATCTGTATAAACCCATCAGAGGTGCTGGAGCACATCCAAAGAAGAGCAACAAAGCTGGTGAAGGGTGTAGAGAACAACTCCTGTGAGAAGCAGCTGAGGGAACTGGAGTTGTTTCGCCTGGAGAAAAGGAGGGTGAGGTGAGACATTACCACTCTCTACAACTACCCGAAAGGAAGTTGTAGCGAGGTGGGTGTAAATCTCTTTTCCCACATAACAAGTGATAGGATGAGAGGAAATGGCCTCAAGTTGTACCAGGGGAGGTTCAGATTAGATATTAGGAAAAAAATCTTCACTGAAAGGGTTGTCAAGCATTAGAACAGGCTGCCCAGGGAAGTGGTTGAGTCACCATCCCTGGAGGTATTTAGAAGACATGTAGGCGTAGCACTTAAGGACATGGTTTAGTGGCAGACTTGCTAAGTGTTAGGTTTACAGTTGGACTCGATCTTAAGGGTCTTTTGCAATCTAAATGATTCTATGATTCTATCAGTTCAGCTGTACACAGGCTGCCAGTTATTCCCAGATAAACCACCAGCCTTCACTATTCCAAAAAGTCATTTGTATTTTAGACAGTATCATCACAGCATTCAACTTCCATGTGTGATAAGCATTAGCTAACAACCCCAAAACAGTCTTTTCTGAGAAATAACAAGAGTAACAAACTGTGCTTTATCATAGGAAAACCTTGTTGAAAGTTACTTGAAATTCCATAAAACAAATTGCTGCTTTTTAAGGGACAACAGTTGGTGTAATGGCTTCAACTATCAGTATCATCTCCAGAAAATTGTATTAGTCACGACACGTACATTAAAAACTTTTTTAGAGACTGAATTGAAAAGAGTTAACGTAGGTCCCCCAGTCCTTTTCCAGTTAAGCTCTTACGAGCGTCAACTGTTTCTAACATGAGCTTAGGAAAACCTTGGCTGTGTTTTACTGCGCAACTGCATGATCACCAGTATCAACAACAGAAAGCACAGGTTTGCAGCAGCCGAGGCTACTTTAGCTTAAGATCAAGGGACCACTCTAATCATTCTAGTCAGTTTAAGAGCTTAGAATCTTGAATCAGTGTCTCTACTATTTATATGTATTTATTATCCTCTGAAAGTGAATTATGCCTAAATACTTTTAATACTTTTACTGCTTTCAGTGAATGATTGTTTAAAGAATGCTCTGCAGTCACAGTATATGAAAGAGTAACCGGCTTACTTTCTCATTAGATGAATGAATCTTCTACAGTAACAGAAAGTTTACAAAAACCTTGGAGGGCACCTTGACTAAGCTAACCTTTTTCATATTTAGTACTTTTATCAAGGTACCTTTTTTTGCATTTTATGTCTGATTAATGTCTGAAACGTTTCTTGGAACAGCCCTCCTCCTCTCAACAGCTCAAAAGTCTCACATGAAAGGTTTACAAACTTCCCCACGATTCATATACTGTAGAAGGCAGTACAGAATGTTAGCTTAAAACAAATCAATTTCTAAATCAGCAGCTGCATCCAACATGGAATTATTTATATTAAATCTCATCTTAGCAGGTGAAGAGGAACAATTTTGTATTCCTTACATCATTTTAATTTGATCGAACTGCTAACTTTTTTTATATTTGTGGTATGCAAACAGACTAAGGAGACACGCATCACTGTTCATCGGTTCCCAGAACTTGTGAAAGTACAAAAAATATTCATTATTTTTGTTTTTCCATTTAAAAGTATGTTAAGGAGGTTATCAACTTCTAGTCCAACAGCTTAAGGGATATTCTATGACAAAGGCCACATACACAAGAGATCAACTAACAGGGTAAATGAAGGCAGCTGAAAGCAGGTATATGTAAAATAAAGAAGCTCCTTAGCAGTAAGTAGAAGTGTAGTATTTACAAAAGCAACAAAGAGCAGCTTTGAAGAAAAATCTTAAATATATTGGTCTATCATTTGCATTTGCAGTTCCACTATTTACATAAACTAACATCAGACATTCAATATTTGTCCTGCATTTGGGGTAACAATAAAATACACTCCACTCCAAAAGTAACTGGGGAGAATATTAAATAGTCATAGTTAAATAAACAGTAATTTTTAGAACCTTCAATATGGGTTGAACTACTTGATCTCCTAGGTATCTGCTATCAAAGAACATAAAAAAACATACTATGTTACAAACAAGGTGTGACAATAGATGTTCAAACAAGGGTCATAAGATAACTGTATCAAGAGAAAGAACTACCTCTTAATATAAAATCTGCCTCAAGAGTGAGCTGATGAGCAAAGTTCCAGTTCATAAATTTCATCATCTAGCCCATGTGAATGGAAGAAAGCAGACGTGGTATAACATTTAGCTCTGCATGAAGAAATCTGAAAATAATACAAGCTTTCCCAAACTATCCAGCTGCAGTAACATTTTTCTCACCTCATCTCCTTGTCCAAGTTCACTTTCTTAAAATATTCTGCACATCTTTGTAAGATTGCTTTATCTTTATGATTGTTAAACATAACCAATTCCATTCAAATTGTACCAAGTACAGAGATCAAGTCGTTCTCACAAGCTGCATGAAACATAGCTGGTTCAGGAAGCACCCTAATGCCCTTGCCGGCAAAGGCTATAATGAATGCACAGCCCTTGTAGTTGCCAGACAATTAATGCATGAAGTCAACTTTTGAGACATCTTATTTGTTATTTGAGCAACTTCAGAATGCAAAACACTTCAAAACAGAAATGGAAAGAAATACAACATGGGATAAAGGATACCTTTTTTTGGTAACATGTCTATAATGATTCTAAATGAAGGATAAGTCCTCACAACAAATTCAAGCAAGTCGGATGCACCGTTTGAATCCTAAATTAACAGTCACAACATTTCTTCACAGAAAGGCATAACTAACATTAGACAGAATCAGAGAAGTGAAGAAAAGTGAAATTCATGCAGCATTAAGGCAGTTAAGGAAAACCATTTTACCTTGGAAGTGGCATACGAAAACATTACACAGCATGAAATCCTTTGGCCAAATGATTTAAGTGGATTCATATACTGAAAATGCACTGTTAACCTCTTTTCAAAGTAAGTGAGGTGTAACAAGAAGGAGCACATATGAATGGAGATAAAACTTTGCTTGAATTAACTACTGCTTTGTAGAATGGATCACCTTTGTAATATAAATCAAAGGGAGAACAGAAACAGATTAAGCTTATTCTCCCCAGGACAAAATTTACAAGCTCCATAACAGAGAAAGCTTATCTTCCTACTTTTACTTCCCCTCACTCTGCCAACACAGATGGATTTTCAGTCGTCTGGCAAAAGCAGAGGGAAACCACACCTCTAAGCAACTTCACAGTGGAGATTCCATCACATGAAACACTTAAGCAGCTGCCAAAGCTAAATCCCACTCCTCCCTGTCTGCTGAAGGAATGCTTTTTTTTCCTTGCCTGTTTTGCTGCTAATTGCTCTCTAGTTGGAGCTCACAATACTCTCTTAGTGGTCACTATTACTTTTTTGCTACACTGCAAAAGTCCTGGAACTTTCTCCTTCAACTATCTTCTCCATAATCAGAGTACCCTCTCCGGTTTAGCAACATAAACAGCATTTGTTTAATGTTCTGAACTTACCTGGAGTGTCATAATATTATTGGGAAAAAAAAAAAAAAATCACAGTAATACACTTTGCTAATGGATAACTTGTTCTAAACATTTGTATCTCACCTTTGACAGAAGCAATTTCACACAGGAAACATGGCCCTCATAGACAGCTGATAGGAGTGGTGTGATATTATGTTTGTCTGGAGCCTGTAAATTGAGACACAGTTATTTGAAGCACAATTTCACACAGCATTAAAAGGTTTCAGTTAACTTTTTAATTTTGTTTTGTCAACAGTAAAGTGAAGGTAAAGATTTAAGAATATTATCCAGAAATGCATTCCCTTTGAATTTTTTACTCTCCTTTCGTTTTAAAAAGAAAGGTAATTGTTTAAAAAACAGTCAGTTAACAGCAAGATATTTCTTCCATAAGACTTCTAGGTATCCCAAAGTTTGTCTATTTTTTTAGGCCAATGATAGAAATTGCGGGGTTTCACCTGACAAATTTTGCCCAATTTAAAAACTGTACTCCTAATTCTCCCATTTCTTAGCCAGCCTGACTTCAGAAAACAGTTTTGGCTGAAAGTGTTTGGGCTGTCTTCTCCTCTCTCAGCTATAGCCCTGGAAAGAACAAGAAATAGAGCAAATGAAAAGTTCTTATTTTTCCCTCCTCTCCAAGTTAGAACTCCTGAGGAAGAGATAATCTATTCAGACACCAAGAAAAAAATCCAAGCCATTTTGTTATGGACTAAAGCTAAGATGTGCTGTACATAGACTTTCAGGCAAGTATTCTAAAGCACAGCATTTGGGTGTATGGTTAAAATATTTACAAACTTCATTTTATGGAGAACTACACCATTTTGAAGTGCTAATACAGCCCAGGCAAGTCTTTCCACAACAATAAGCCATGCATTCCAAGCTATAGCAAAACGACTAAGTTTGTACAAGTAAGAATATCTCCAAAACAGAGAGAAGCACACCAATTTAAACAGAGTTGATCCTGCCCTGGCCAAGGATGCATTGTACCATCTTCTGAAGTCTCTTCCAATAAATGCAATATGTATTTCATGCAAACTTTCCTTAGATGTGATTATTTGATTTATTTTTCTAATCATGGTCAAATTAAATTTAACTTATTACACCTACAAACTACTTCTCCTAGTGTGTCCAAAAACAATAAAAACATTTAATAAATGTAATTTTGAGCTTCTAACCTCCAGGAGACCTCCTCTCAAATATTTTTAAATGCATCATATTGTTTAGTTTGATCTAAGTCTTTCAGTAACCATTTGGGCACTTATACCAATCCCTTATTGGGGGGGAGGGGGGGAGGGGAAGAGACCCTAACACCCTTATCTGTTTACAAATTGATGTACATACATTAATATCAGCTCCTTTCAATAGCAGAAATTCCAGAATCTCAAGCTGTCCACAGTCTGCTGCATAGTGAAGAGGCTTCCTCCCACCTTCAAGTGTCCGATTGACATCTTCACCCTTCAATGTAAACATAATCTAATAAGCAAAATTTCAGAGCTAACACACCAAGAAGAGCTTCAAAAAACCCAACACCTTCAAATACACTGAAGAATGTTCCATCCAAATATTTAAGTAACTGCCCAAGGAAAATGAAAATTAAGGTGCTCAGTTTCCTTATCTATGCATTTAAGACTGTAAGACAACACCTTGGTCCCCCCTTCCACACTGCATCTCAAGTGTAGGGAGTACTCAAGTGCACTAGGTAACTCATGTGATTAAAAAAATAATTTAAGAAAATCATTAGAGCTTGTAAAAAATGCTCACATTGGCTCATTTTGCTTCTCCTTCCCCACAGCTAGAATCCTAGTTTTCTGGCTAAGTTATTTTACCTGCTTTCACACATACTGAAATTTTGCACACTGGGAAATCACATGCCTAGAAATAAGTCAGCATCATAACTACTATCAAGTGAGTACAAACCATCTGTAACTTAAAACCCAATTATGAAACTGTTCAGTCTGTTTTATAAATAGTACCTGCCAATTCTACATGACATGAAAGTCTAAAGGCAGTCAACCAAATCAGGACACAGCAAGTTGTATTCTAATGCTCCTTGTACTAGTGGATTGAGACATCTCTTAAGGCGTAAACAAAATTTAATTTAGTGAGTGCCTAATCAGCTTTGTTTCTTCACCTTGGGTTGTGCAACTAAGGATAAACTCATTTGCTGCACTTCAGTACTGACGAGAAGTTACTGGAAACCAAATACCGACAAGCTATGTGGTAAGTGACTTTTTGTTTGCATGTGCAAGTAATGTTAGTATTTTAGAGTGGTTAAACTGAGCATCATACCTTAAGTCCTGCATCTCCACAGAAAAACAATTAAAAGAATTTCAGCTGCAGCACCAATTCATACTTCTCAACTGAGCCCCTGCAGTTCCCTCACTCCTGCCCCAAATCTCTAGAAAGTTCATAGAATAGAGGGCTTGACACACATCTTCCAGACATCACCTTCCTTCTAAGAAAAGAGGAAGAGATTGTCAGAAGGAAATCTTATTCTGCATTTCTGCTATATTATCCGAGTTTTATACTACCAGCCAAGACGACCTCAGAATTCTCCTCTCCTATCAATACGATATTGTATTCTTCCCATAATACACCCTGCTGAAAGTCAAAGCAACACAACAGTGTTTAACTTCAGGTGTTTAACTAAAACACTGTACATTCTATGGTCTCAGTGGTCAGGAACCTGGTTCTCAGACTATTGAAGGTTCTGGCTTCAAAGTAGCATGAAGTAGCAGCAAATAGCACAATGAAAAAAAAACGTGCAACTGCTGGCTTCTGAAGCATGTTGGACACCAGGAAAAAGATAGCTTTACTTTTACCTATGATTTTCAGAACAGCAACAAATTGTACTTCTAAACAAAGCCCACCACAGCTTTAGCTATGTGGACTATCAATACTGTACGATAGTTTATAATGTAAAATTTCAATATGAAGGTCTAACTGTCTCCAACAACTGTTCAGGTAAATAGTATTTTGACATAACTTCTCTTTTGCTGAATTTCAGTACAAAACATTGGTGGGGATAAGTTAACAACTATGTTCCAATAATAAAAAGTCATCCAGATCACAGTACACTAACAGCATACAAACAGTCACACTGGTCTGAAAAGCATAAAAGGAAGCAGCATATACTTAGCTTATCTAGGAAGTTAAGCTCTACCCATATTCTTATTCGCACCTTGCTACTTCCCGTCAATTTAAAAACAACTGGCATTTAAATAACACATGAAGTGCAGATACATAAGGATTGGGATGCATAAGTTTAGGAAGTGAACCAGGTAGAAGCCATGCAGTCCCTACCCCAAAACAGTCTCTGGAAAGTCTTGCAATGTCTGACACATGCCAAGATATGGTAAATAAGGGGGTAAGGGAGACAGACAAGCAAGCTGGGACAGCACACAATAAAAGTACAAAGTTCACATTAGAAGCATCACGTCTTAAGATTAGGACAGTCCAACAAAGTTCCCCTTCCTTAAGCTTATAAATATTATTTGGCTCATTGGCTTACACTATAGGATTTTCTTTTTTTTTTTTTTTTAAAACTTATACCACAGATCCCTCTGTTCTCTCCTAAGATGGCTGTGGAATAAATTCCTGCTGGACAATGAACTTCTGGTAGGAAAAAAACCAACACCCAAACACCAGGTTTTCTAAGTCTCCCTTAAAGATGACGAAAGTTTGTTTACAGGGAAGTATCTAGCAAAAAGTCTGCAAAGACATCCCAAACACAGACTATGTGAATTTGAATACTAGCACTGAGGAAATATATCAACAGCATTCAAAATCAGAACGTTTTAGTCCAAATTAACAGAATAAAGATATTTGATAAGTTACAAAAATTAAAAAAAAAGGCAAGTAGTCCTAGGTTCTGCAATAAACAAAGTCAAATATCCAGTTGTTTTATGGCTGTGAAAAGCCCCTGTAAAATGTACAACTGATTGTTATAAAACTTCATTTGGCCTTTCCTACTCCCAGTCCAAGACACACAGAAGTAGGAAGGGAAGACAAATCAATCCATTTCATATACAGCGATTAAACCCTGGCACAAGCACCTGCTTTAAACGTAGTCTCTAACACATGTATGTCTGAAAACTTGCAGACTCTTCATAGATAATCTCTCTGACCTTTAGATCTCATATTTATATTCCCTGGGGCATCTCCCCATAGGAAGAGCAGTAGTCTCCAAAGCAGGGTGTGAAAACCTGGAGAGGTATGCAAGACAAGTATTTTTTGCACTGTAACGATAAGTGTTTATTTAATCTTTATCTCATCTTTAATTTCCATTTTTGGGTATGTTTTATAACATACATAATAGATTAGTACAGTAGTACATGTATATCATTTATAAATAAATATACAGATACTGGTTGCGCATGCTCAGTTTTGTTTTTACTGATAGCAGTGCATGATCAAAAAGGTTTGGAGACCACTGGTCTAGAGTTCTATCTGTATCCATGGAAACAATAAATTAATTCTTTTTCAGAAGGAGTTTCATGCTGGAAGACTAAACACTTTCAGTGGAAATTTTGTAGGTCAACTAAAAAAATCCCCTAAACCTTACCCCTACACACAAGTTATTCAGATTAAAGATGAACTGTTATAAAACTCACAAGAATATCCTTATAGTTACACTTTTACAAAGATTAAGTGCCTTTACACACGATAAGATCAACTTTTAATAGAATTTCAATTGAAGATATAAAGTTTCAATCTTTATCTACACCAGCAGCCATTTAAGTGCTTAATTAAAAGTCTCCAAGATCAAGTTGCATATAAAATCACCTATAAAATGGGAAAGTTAGAAAACTGCTTGAACCCTCATGATCCAAATTGGTAGCACACTGGTACCAAAGACAGTACTTAACACAGCTGCAACAATAAACCTTTTACTTGGCTAGACAGTGATGTGAAACACCTCTAACATCCTATATAAGTTTGTCAACGATTATCTAAAATAAGCTGCTGTTCTCCTTCAAGCTTAGGACCTACAATCCTGCGGGTGTTGACTTTTTTCTTCACCAGAGGACCAGTCCAAGTTGGATTCTCTTGTTTTTCCACTTGAAGTACCCTGTTCAGCTAAACCAGGGAGAGATGTTGACTTACATGGGCAGTTGGGTTCTCAGTTTTGACAGAAGGGCCAGCTATAACAGATCACATTTTATATAAGAAATGCATCTTCTCTATGCAGTGGCATCTAAAATGTGAATGACTAGAGAATGCACTAGAGAATTCAAGGACTCACATTAGCAAAGAAATTATATATTGTAGCTATAGCAATAAGCTCCAAACGCCAATTCACATGTTCATATGATAAAAGAAAATTTAAGCATAACGTCAAGATTTGAGCCCCCTCTCATAAATAAGGCAGCTTTGGTGAAGATGTGGCTAATTACATCAACAGAATGAGACAAAGTGGTCTCTCAAGCCCTGTAACAGGCTGAGCCAGGAAACAGCACAGGAAGCAAAGATTCAAAGAAAAGAGCTATCTCTATGTAAAGTTTTTTGAAATGACTGTGTTTTTGAATAATGTTGGCCAAAGACATCATACTGAATGTTGTGAACTTGGGTATCAGCAACCTTACTAGGTGACAATTCTCAATACCGACCTCTGAGACAGCAAAGTAACCAGTATTTTGGCAGGCTGAAACGAAGGCTGTACTAAATATCTGCTAAAGGTTCTCCAAAATAGACCATATTCTGCCCAGGCATATGGTCAGAATCCACATGAATTGCCAAAGAGGAGCATGATTTTTCTGCAGGAAGAAAATCTTATGTATATTAGACAAAAAGTGACAGAAGAATTCTCCCAGGAAGTTTTACAGGACTTTTGCTATCTTATAGAATCTAACCATGCAGTGACAAGATTAATAGTTATGAGGGTACTTTGAAGGAGACTTAATTATGTCAGAATCAAAGAATCATATCAACTTCAAAATAAAACATACCTTCAGTCAAAGGTCACATCTCTCCTGAGGACTATTTATTTTCACTTTCTAGAGCGGACCTACAAATTCATTAACAATTGTGCAAATGTTTGTGCAAATCCTCAGAAAATAATTTGCCCTTGCAAAAGGAAAGACATGGTTACGTCTTTAATGACCTTCCAGAATACATTGAGTTTACTTAATCAGACATTTAAGGCTAAGTCTGGCATAAACCACATCAGTAATGTTTTTCTTTGCAGACCTCGAGCACCAGCTATTCAATAACACTAAAAACCGGTTCAATACATGAAACATCAGAACCAGCAGTTAACAGGTATTTGCTTTAATCCCCTCTATTAAAATCTGATTACAGGTAAAGAAAAGCCTCTCTGTGAATCTCCAATTACTAAACAAGACAGCATGAAAGAAGATTTTTATAACACATTGATCTTATGCCCTACTTAGAAAACTGACATCCATGCATAACAGCAGAATATTAATTTAGAAGGACTTTAACTATCAGCTTCAGTTGAAAGCTGGCCATCAACTTTTCACTGAAGGACAGGAAATTAAAACTTGAAGCTCAGTTCCAAATACTTTCAAGAGTTTTCTCTGCTTTTTAAATAATTAATAGTAGGGTTCACTATAGCATGCTCCAAATGCAGCTATCACCCACTTTCTGTAATGGAGCATTGCAATCCTTAAAAAGATCTGTACCTTAAGTGAGAACTGTCAAAATGAGTTACTCTTGAACTTGATTCTTCCATTACCCTCTATTGCACACATTTTCCTTGCTCTACCCTTCCTTGCCAACATACCACACAAAACCCCTGGTTGTATCTCATGCCCTTTTCCAGTTTAACTCCAGTGAAACTTTGGCTTTTTTAGCTCCATCCCTGCACACCCTGGGAAAGGGCATACAGTCCTCCTGGGTACCCACCCCCAATTCAACTTTTCATGTTCCCCCTCTTTGAATCTGAGCTCAGAGAGGAGTTCCCTGACAGCCAAGCTGCCCTCCTGTCAAGCCTGCTGGATGTCCCAGAGTAATCTGGAACGATCTGCACCTTAACAGCTGCCTTGAGTAACTTCTGCCAAATTTAATTCCTTATTCTTTTGCAGCCCTAGTTAAAAGAATGAATCAGATTTCACTGACTTTGTCCTTAATGCAGATTATGACATCAGCTCATTGAAAATGTTGAATGAACAAATTTAGTCATAAATTACAAGTTCTAAAGCTCATTATTTTCCAGGCAGATTATTTAACTACATCAAACTGACACTGTCCTTGAACAGCCCCTGCCTTTCCTATAGGCTCTATTACACAGACGGTACTCCATGCCTTCCTTGGTCTAGCTTTACCTGCTAGCTCCCTCCTCTCCCAGTTCCTGCCAGTTTCAAAAGCATCACTTACAGACAAATGAGCTAAAACTCACCTAGTGCCACTCTAGCATCCTTACAGCATACTCCATGTGCTCCACTCACAGGCTTACTTTGCAGTGGTACACCAACTGAAACCGAATCTGAGCCAATTATTCAATTGGGCATCGTGGTTTGCCAGTAGTGTTGCTCTAGAACATTACCGCCATGCTACTAGTGTCACAGCTCACCCATCAGTTTAGCACCGATTTTCTCCTGTGTAGCAGTTACAGTATCACTGCTCCTAGTCACAGTTTGATCCTTCCCACTCCTGCATCAGAATTAGTGGCTGAATGATGAATCCAATGAGGGAACCAACCAGACTGAGAATTAACTTGACCATTTTCTTCTTTCCATCTGAATCTGTTCCTTCATCTGATTCACCACTTGGCACCTGAACACACCAGAAATAAGTAGCTGGGATTTACACTGCAGTTCTACCACAGGAATCGAAACTCAAAATTGTGAACTCATTAAATCCTATTGCATAGGTTAACTGTATTAGCAGAGCAGTATCTGTAATACTGGCGGCATTAAAATGCTCTTTCAGATTTAGAAACAACTCCATATCCCCATCTGTACTTATCCTGTCATGCCAAAATAACTTCATCTTCTCATTTCATGTACTCCTTTCATTCCAGTTTTAACGAAGGAAACCAGACTCCATGCAGTCAGATGTCCTTAGAGTGCATGGAAGTATCGTTCAGGAGCTACGCTATTGGGTAATTTCTGTCTCCATTATTCTAGAAAAAAATGAACTCACCGTACAGTCTGTTATATTACTTCGATCTCTTTGCATACAAAGCATGGCCATTCTTACAGAGTATTAGATAACTCTGACATTTTAAATATAGCAATAACTTTATTGTTGTTGTCCGAGTGGGAAAGAGGAAGAGTGAAGAATCTTCTTTCTATAAAGAAAAGTTTTAAGTCTTATGGATAGGATATTTGGAATATCTTGCCACATGTTAAGAACTACTTCCGAACACTTCATATTTTACTATCTTCCCTGCAGACCTTTGTTCACACTGGTTGTATTTGTTTTTAAAAATTCAACAAAGAGATTAAGTGAGATAGTTCATCAGTATTTCCCATCAATCTCCTTGCACAGCTCTATAGCAAAAGACCTTAAGAATTCAACTCACGGAAAGCAGAAGCGTCTCAGGTTTTGAGCACTTATATTACTCAAGTGTAGGAACAATAGACAAATATGTGCAGATGAAAGAAAAAGAAAAATTTAGGTTTTGTGCCTTTTTGTTTCTTTGCCACATCACAGTGCATGACCTTTATATCAGAAGGATCACGTGTATATTCCTTTATGCAATGTTAGCAACATTCTTCACTTTAAAGTGCATGTTATAACAACAACAAAAAAAACCTCCTGGGATTTTATGCCAGAAGAAATATTTGAAAACAAACAGGTGAAATTCAGTGTACCATCTGCTTTCTATGCTAATCTTCAGGAGTTGTCTTTTAAAAAAATTCCTAGTAGATAGCTAGGTAAGTTTTGGTACACCTCCATCATTACTATTGGATTTAACTGAATGCAAAAATCTTACATTGTGATATTCTGAATCCAGAGATCCCCCCCTCTGACTGAAAATACCATGGTCAGGTGTCCCGATTTAATTTTAACTTTGTAAAATGAAACTGGCAGAAGTAAACTGTAATTTATGCAGTTGGACACAATCTGAAAACATATTTTGCCATAACAGAAACTATACTGGTATCCACTGAATGAAACTTTTCCTTCCAATCTAACTAATTTTTAGTTTTTACAACTAATTGCATGAAAGAGTAAATTTTATGTTTTTAAGCAGAACATAGATAACCTGAGCTTTGAAATCACTTAATCCATCTCTGGAAAGACTTTAAAAAAAAACAAAACCAAAAACCACAAAACAAAAAGCCAAAACAAAATCAAACAACATATAAGTACTCTGAAGATAAAAGTACATTTAGCTATCTTTGTCATTCTACTTGTATTCCTCAAAATGGTTGTACTCTAAGTATTTAAGCCAAAGTTCACTGCTTAACCTGTGTTTCAGTTTTATGTTAATAGACTTTTCAACTGTTTACTGCTGTCACATGGGGCTCATCCAGTCCAAAATTACCTTTCTAGCACTGCAATCTAAAGACCTTGATTGAGAATCCTTAAAAACAACACAGCAAAAATAACTGAAAAAAGCCCCCTATTTTCTACACACTTTTGTTCTTCAAGGTCAATCATTCTACAATTTCTGTAACAATATTCTTAAGCTCACAATTGGAAGTAAAACAAAAACTTCTGCTCTTATTCTACTTGCTATAACAGTAAAAACATAAGATGATGTTTTTACATAACTAATCCATGGGTCATAAACACTGGTGGTAGTGAGGGAAAACTCAAACACCACACTTCCTGAGACCTGACTAATAATCTAAAAATATAAGGACAGTTTAATTCTACAAGCTTGTAAGTCTAATGACTCATGGAATCACAGACTATTTAAGGCTGAAAGGGAACTCTTGAGGTTATCTAGTCCAACATCTGCTCAAAGTAGGTCCAATCAGATCAGACTGCTCAGGACATTGCCCAGCTGAGCTCCATATGCCTCTGAGGACAAAGGATTCCACAAGCTCTCTAGGCACAAGCCCTTCCCAGGGCTTGATCATCCTCACAGTGAAATATTTGTCTCTTTTACCTAACTGGAATTTCTCAGATTCCTACTGGAACTGTTGCCTCTCACATTTTCACTGTGCACCTCTAAGCAAATTTCTCTATATCCTGCCCTTGGTACAGAAAGACAACAATAAAATCTTCCCTTTATCTTCTCTCTTTAGGGAAAAAAAACCAAACAAACAAAAAAACAACCAACCAACAAAAAAAAAAAACCAACAACAAAAAAACCCACCACAATTCCAACAGCATCTCCTTGAACGTCCTCAGCAATCCTGATGGCCCCCAAACTCTTGACTCTGAACGTGTTCTAGTATGTTAATGCCTTTCTTGTACTAGGAAGCCCAGAACTGGACACAGTACTCATGCAGCTCAGAAGTGGTAAGAAGGGAAAAACTTCTCTCAATCTGCTGGTTGTTTTTCTGCTAATACAGCCCAGTATGCTGCTGGCTTTCCATAATGCAAGGGTGCACTGCAGACTCATCTGCAGCTTGATGTCCACCAGGATCCTGAAGCCCTTTTCTAAAAAGCTCCTACCTAGCCAACTAGTCCCCAGCTTGTACAGATGCACAGGTTTACTTCTTTCTATCCTACTGTCCAGACTGTTAAAGACATCCCATTGTCTAGGTCACCAATAAAAATATTAAGCAATACTACCAATACCAACCCCTGACAGATGCCACTGGTAACCAGGTACCACTTGGAAGCAGTGCTGCTGATCACAACCCTTTGAGTCATAGAATGGTTAGAGTTGGAAGGGACCTTAAAGACCACCTAGTTCCAACCCCCCTGCCCTGGGCACAGACACCTCCCACTAGACCAGGTTGCTCAAAGTCACATCCAACCCAGCCTTGAACACATGATGGGGCATCCACAACTTGCAGTCCAACAGTCCAGCCAATTTTCCACCAACCTTACAGTCCACTTACCCAGTCCATGTACCACAAACTTTGACTAGTCACTCACTGTATCCTTAAAGTGTCAAATGGGTTCTAGGATGAGGAGGATTTTCTCTATATCTTTCCCAGAGACTGAGGCTAATCTGATGTATCTGCAGTTCCCCAGATCTTCCTTCTCACTGTTCTTGAATTTGAGCATGATGCTTGCTTTCTCAGGTTCATCAGTAACATTCTCCTTTCTTTCTTTGCCTTCCTTTCGTTATCAATGCACGAGCTCCTTCGACTACCCTTGAGATTTCTTGCTAGTTTCAACTTCAGCTGAACTTTGGCTGTCGTACCTCCAACCCTGCACATTTGTGCAATGTTTCTGCATTCCTTACAGTGGACCGTTTTGCTTTCACCTTCTGTTTAAGTCTGTATCAGTTATAGATTCCTCAAAATATGTGACCAGGGACATAAGTTGTATGTCCAAGTAATAGCCTTGAAAAGCACTCTCTCAACTCAACATTTCTCATGCTGTCATAAGTGAGTCCCAGAATGCAAAGAAAGGCCCCTAAAGCATCTTAACCTTCTTTACTTTAGACAGGCTGCAGTATCATCTCATCTATATTGGAATAACATCAAAAAAAGGCAATCTGATCTTCCTTCATAGAAACAGAATTTTATAGCTCACCTCCCCTGAATTCTTCTTCCACCAATCAGTTGCTTAAGCACAGAACTGGAGCCTCAAATACCCTGGTTTTCAATAAGCTCTCTTTATAGACTCGAAAAGAATTAAAGTTGAACGTAATGAGTTCAAATACAAAAAGCAGCTCACTTTTTACTTTTGCCAGTATAAAAAACTAAACTGAGGTTTACCACTGAAAAGTCAAGTGCTACTAGCACAGTTTTCTTATTATTGAAATTTTCTCACTCTTGAAACACTCCTTGGGCCTATGTGCAGAGAGCCCAAATTCCTCATATGACTTGATGGAGAGTGCTTTCATCCTCCTCAGTCTGTCTCTGGAGTGATTCCATATGTATGCCATTCTGTAACCCTAGTTCTCACCTTATGACTGCCAAAGAGCCGATTCACTTACTGCTAACCTTAACTCAAAATTCGATTTGTAGGTTTCTTTTGTTCTAATACATCTATTTCTGTAAAATATATTGAAGAAATCTGACAGCATTATAGAACACCAGTTCTTAACAACAGAGCTCACTATATACAAGTATTCACCTGGACTGCACTGGTCTTCAGTTCAACGATCCCACAAAATTCCAGGTTTTTTAAGTGGTGTTGTAGTTCAACTGAGATTTCCCCCTTTAGAATAGTCTCAGGGTGTAAAAAGTAGCATTGACTTTGAACAAGTAGTTTTCATTCCTGCCAAGATATAAACTGATTTGGCCAACCAAAATCCACACTAACACTTTCATGGGTCCTTCGACATTACCGAGAGAAACACCCTTAAAATGAATTCAGTAACTCAGGCCTAATGGCTTTTCCTAAAAAAACCCCTTACTTCTAGTCTTCAAGTGCTAAAATTAACACTACTGAAAATACCTCTGAGTAGTG
Source organism: Burhinus bistriatus (assembly GCA_013397275.1). NCBI lineage: Eukaryota > Metazoa > Chordata > Aves > Charadriiformes > Burhinidae > Burhinus > Burhinus bistriatus. Next base: position 72,075 of record VYXH01007195.1, on the reverse strand, counting down.
GGGACAATAAATTAATCTCTTCTTCCAAGCTGGTTATACAATTTTCTCTAGAAATTTTGTCATGGTAACTGAAATGGAGCACTAGCCTGAAGCAGCTTCTACCGGGTAGAGCAGAGAGGTTAAATATCTGCATCCATTACTGAAACTGATTCCATTTTAAATCGCTACAGTAGACATACCCTGACATCAGCTGTCTTACTACAAACCTGAAGACAACCGAATCACTAGTCTAGTACTTTAGACAAGAAAGTAATTTTCATAAGCTGCTGGGTATTTTATCATAACCCTAGACTAACATGCCATTTTCACATTCTTGACCAATTTTATTAATTAGAAACAAGAACAATTCAAATGACCAGCTTGAAACACAAGTCAGTGCAGCGTGTTATTTAAACTCTTGTACATTTTTTTTCCTGTAGGAGGAAAAAACTCTTGACGTATAACACTACAGGGATTGCAGAACCAAGAATTTGGCAGAGCAGATGAAAAAGATAAATTTCACATTTCCACTCAACCTGATGCATTGAAAAAACTACTCAAACAATGCAGGAGGCCTAAGGCAAAGCAACAGTTTTCTATATATTCTGCTCAGCAAGATTACTGAGTCTCAAGTTTTCTTGTCTCCATCTTCTGATTCACAAGAAAAATGACCCTTTTGCCCCTGGTCAATATTCAGCCTAAGAGCAAGAATACAGTGAAGTAACTAATAACTCAAAGGCTGGGTTAAGTCCAAAGAGCAGAAAGGGAAGGAAAAAGATTAAGTGTTGTAACTTGTGAATTGTTTATGATTTTGAAGCAGATTTCTACAGTTAAAAACCTGCAGTAAGTTTCTGCCAAAGCTGAGAAACCAACTCATTGTAACTGCAAGTAGGCAGTTTCCCATGGCAACTGCAAAAATTTTGTGCAGGATCCAAGTTTTCATTTAAATTCTCTATATTTTAAAAAATTACTTACTTTCAGTCCACTAAATAAATTAACATAACCCTATCTCATTCAGTCTGCCACAAAGAGAGACTACTGCTGCTATTGCTCAGTGGTTCAGAAAATTCTGACCATTCCAGTAGTTTTCCAGCTGCAGCCAGGGTGGACCACAGTTGTCTGTGGACAACTGAACAGAAGGAAGTGACCTAGATTTACTGTATGGGACAACTACTTTCCACTTAGAGAATTTCAGGAGATCTAGAAGTTCTTTGGGTTTCGTTTAACAGCTGAGAGCAACTGCATCAGCAAAGCCTTTCTGTTGATTACTTTTGTCTTCACAGTAAGAGACATTTTACAATGCCTTTTTGACACTGCTGGGTTTTTTTTATCCCCTGTCCTCTAAAGTTCATAACCTGGAGCAACAAGGAATTTTCTCCCAGCTGTTTCCTTTCTACGCTGTACTCTTTGGGGAATATTTGGGACAAGATGTCTTTACACCTTCCTCTTATGACATCATACAAACAGAAATAGCAGAAATGTCCCCAAGAAATCCTGTAGATGATGATCAAAAAGCAAAATCAAATTAACAGATAGAGAAGGGAACTTCTTGACCACAGAAAGTTAAAGCTCTGTGGAAGAGGCTGCAGACATCAGTAACAAGTTTTCATTGCTGTTCTGGATCCACATCTACTCTTCACTATTAGTGTTGCTTGCCACATCTATCCCAGCTTCAGTATTTAAAAAGCTGAAAAAAGGTTACTCAAAGAATTTCAGCGTAACATTCCTGTGAAAAGACCCTCACCATTTTTTTAAAAAAAGAGGTATCTGTTCTGATGATAGTGTGAGTCTCTCCAGTCGGCATTTTGCAGCAAGTTCTACAGCCAGAGCAGAAAGACGTAGATGTCCATGCACGTTTAAAATGGGTATCTACTTTGCAGTTCTCTGCTTTGATAGAAGCCTCAACTGCTAATGGTAACACCAATACTTGGTCTACACAAGTTAAGAAAATGAATTATGAACCTGATGCTGGATTTTGCCTGTCTTGATATGGTAAAGTACTCTGAAAAGCTTTCATAAGCACCCTTACACTTATTTTGGCTTAAGCCAACAAAAAGGTACTTAACAAGTATACTTTACAGGTTTTGTTTGTCAGTGGTAAACAAGTATCTAGCTTACCCATCATAATCAAAGTCCTTTATCTCAGTCAAAAGAATACAATTCCAGAAACAACTGCTAAATAAACTGAACTACTGAGCCATCTGTGCTTCAGTTGTTGTATCAGCACTTTTAGAGACAAACCAACCTGATACATGAGTTGTTCTGTAGAACAGTAATGAACCTACTGTTTCCTAGCTACAGCTTCTAGAACTTTGTGCTAAAATCCCAGCTTCAGAGATGTGTTAAATATGTGCATTATTGAAATCAGTTGTTTCCCACCCCCCAGCCCCCAATCCTTAATCTGTGTAAGACTTAAGTGAAAAATAGTGGAAACCACTCACTATCTGCATTAGCCAGTGATGAAACAGGAAAAAAAGGGAACAGTTTTGCAGCTTCTCTTCGCTCTTATGAATTCCTATTTAAAAGTCTTGTCCAAAAGCGCTCACCTCTTAGGCAACAGCTCAAAGTAACGGCAGCAACTAGTTCTGACAGAATAAGCTGTGGCAGACAAAGGTACTACTTCTAACAAGAGACACTGTCCAGAGTACTACTTTAATTGATACATGGCAGTGCACTAAATATTGTAGATCATGAACTCAAACAGCCGATGATCAGACACTTTCTAAGCTACCTCTGCTTAGAAGAATTAGTAGAAATTGGAATTAGAGTGCTTTAGTTATAGCACCAAGGCTTGTCTATCAGACACAATTAGGAGGCACAACCAAAAATAAAACCATTTAACCACTAATTCGTAAGGAATCACAGTCAGATCTAATAACTGTATACCTTAACTTGACATAAAACTAATGTTCACTGTAAAGAGATATGTTAAGTATCGTACCCACTGAGCAGTGTCCATTTTCACAAGCAACACTAAACTGGCCTAAAAGAGTTTTTCCTCCAGAAGTGATTGGCCAGACTCCATGTTTTAACACTGCTGCATTGTGGTCTGATTTGGATGATACCCACTCTAAGGGTATACTAAGCAGAAAATATTCCAGCCCACATGGGTGCCAAATGATTGCTAAACAGCAGATATCAACCATACTTAAACCAGAAATCAGATGAGATCTCAGTAATTCAGTAGTATACCATCAGCAGACTGACAACAGATGACACTATCAAAACAGAAATATCTACAAAACACCTGTTCATCCACAAAACACCTGCTCATGTAGTTTCACACAAACTCAAGCTTAACATGTCACATCATCTTGTCATGGACTCCTGAAAGCAAGTAAAAGTAAAAATACACTGCACCATGCTTCACTTCCTTGGTGTCGCTAAGTTTGTATTAGAGTAAAAAATTAAGTTCAAGGATAAAGCAATCCAAAGGTTTAGTTATAGAATTCAGGCTATTTCCATCATTAGATCATTGCTCCAAAAGTTAACCAGCTGAGCAAAGAATAAAAGCCATTACCATCTAATCTGCACTTAGCTGCTAGCTCTGAAACAAAGCATTTTCAGTTACTGTTAGAGCCCCAACATCAACATCTGTATTAAAATCCTCAGTACACGTCCAAAGAATGCACAGGAAGGGACTGATTTCTTTCTAGGAGAACAGTGGGTGCCAGCTACTCGGTTTCAGTTTCAATAGATGCCAGCTTCATATTTTGACTTCTATGCATATTCTACAAACTAACAATAATAAAAAACCCCACAATAATAAATATGAGTTCTCAACATTAAGGTTGTACTCCATGAATATGAGAGGATAAACAGAAAGATGAGTGTATCTTCAAAATATTACTACTATAGTCTAAAAAATACTGAATTTAAATGTTATAATTGGGACTTAGCATCATAAGCATGACTTCTCTAGAACCTGAGCAAAGGATATGTCCAAGGCAAGATCAAGTGTTCCATCAAACTCAAAGCAATGACGCTTAGCTTCTAAATAAATTTTTATATAAGATTAACAGCCATTATTTTCCTGTGGAGATTGAGTTTACTTTTTTTTTTTCCACACAGCAATGCATAAAAAGATATGAAATATCAAAAGCAGTAATGATGAGTTCTAGAAGTTTTGTGCCTTAATGCAGATTTTTGTTGACATGCTGAAGCAGTTGATGATTGAAATTATACAAAACGTGGAAGTAAAAAAAATTGATCTGGAAAGCTATTTTTAAATCCATAAAATAAATGCTGCTTTCTAAGTAGTATATACTTAAAAAACCATACACATTAACATCCACAGAATGGTTCTGTAAACCAGTTATATACACTTGGAGTATTCAGCTTCACTGTAATAGTGCCATTAAAACTTACCAATATTGATATTGCACTCTTATAATTTAAATAATCCATCTACAAAAGTAAGCTATTTTCTCCAGATTTCACCAGGAATTACTATTGAAAATGCTTTAGTAAATACAGTCTACTAACTTGTCACAAGAACTGAAGACTGTATTTCATGTTATACTCTAATTAAAGGAACATACCTTGAAAGTAAATGTATTTACTATTGAGTTACTATCTCCAAGATAAATTTAAGTAACAGATTATTAATGCTTTATTACAGGCCAAATTCAAGTTTTTTAAGCCACACTAAATATCCACTCCTTTAGCCAAGGAAGAGTTAATACTATTATTAAAGTTATTGAGAAGTCAGCAATCCAAGAAATAAAGATTCTCCCAAAGGGCTCACTTGAATACTATGGATGCTGCAAAATTTTTTATACAGGGCATACATAGAAATGCAGATCTCGCCTCACTGGAACTCTCTTAACCAGTCTTTTTTTTTTTTTTTTTTTTTAAAAAGGACTTGAAACCTCCTCCTCTCAAATGCATTACCTGAATCAAGTACTGAAAGTGTTTTTGAACAAACACAAAAATCCTTTTTAAACATTTATTGCCTATGTTATTTGCATTCATTGCATCATTAACAAATCAGTTTAGAAGAGATATGCTGATGGTAACTGTTCTATGGACAGCTCTCTATCTTTTGTCTCAAATGGCCTTCCAGCTCATCTTTCCTCCTTGAAGTTAATCACTAATTTATACGCCACAAGTGTGTTAAAAAGCAAGTTCATAAATTACTGGAGTTTGGGGAAAGAAAGTAATCAGTCATTCAACAATAATTATCAAGACTTGATCTTAGCTCATAAGAAACTTTGAGCACACAATTCTGTTTTATAAACTGACTCCATAATTAGATACACTTTAGAATATTCTTTGAACTTTGGCTGGAAGTATGACAGGCAAATCTCCAGAATACCTTTCTAGTGATGTTTTGGTCTGTTCAGCTTATTAGCCACTGCATGCAATTACTCTATTTGATTTTCAAAGTGTAGCTGAAGGCTAAGTAAAACGATTTCAGTGTTTCCCTTTTGGCCTGAAACCAGTGAGGAAGGCAGAAATGGATACAAGCAAAGACAAAAATCTAGACCATACTCTAATTCTTGTTGCAGAAAGTTACAAAAATTCTTTCTTTAGAGAAATGCAATAACCCTTGGCATATTTTGTATCTGTACTGAACTACAGAATTATACTGTATACAAAAGACTAAAGACCGTAAAAATGGGCAAAGTGCTAAAAAGCACTGAAACCCAAGTCCACCAACCTACTTTAAAGCCATATTCAGGTGCACATGAGTCTACAAGACCATATTTCTCTTTCCCCTCCTACTGTCCATCATCAGGATTTCAACTGCTTTCAGGATAACAACAAGTTATTTGCTGTCCTTTTCTTTATTAAAAAAAAAAAACAATAGTGAAAAAAACCAAAACAAAATACACACAAGTACCTTCCAGTCAAACTGAGAATTAAGAACTGTAGCTTGTTCAATAGGACTTAATACTGATTGCTTTCCAAGTCAGAGCACTACAGATCTTCACTGCATGAGAGAACATCAGATACTAGTCCCCAAAACATTTAAAGGAAACTGTTGTTTCTCTTCCCCCATCTATAGCATATGATTGCAGAATTCACCATTGGTGGTCACAATCAACATAGGCTTTAGCATCAACGTGCAGTAAAAAGAGCCAATAGCATATGCAGTATCCAATAAAGATTTCAAACTCTCTTTAATATGGGCTTTGCTAATTTGTACCCCTCCCTCCTCATAACAAGCTAAAGCAGAAAAACATCCAATTCTTCAAAACTGCTGACACTGCAACTTGTAAGAAAAACAATTGTTGTATAACCAATTGGTCAGTTATTGACACTTATTAATCCCAGCTACTGCTTTTGTCCTAGTAATAGGAGATATATCTATACAAATGACAGCTGCCTCCTCTTTCCACAGAACTGTGTTGACTGAGAAATACAACATTCAAGGTGGAGCTTTTGCTAAGGGGGAAGAAAAACCAATAACAACTTAATACAAACCTGCAAATTCAGAAGTATGCAAATTAGGTACAAAGAAGTAACTTTGTTCACATTTTTGTCTGGATGTATATTTAGAAGTTCAAACAAGCATAAACATAAATCCATAGAAAAACTGCAAAGAACACTCAGCTGGAGATGCATATAAAAGAAATTAGTATCTGACTTAAGCAATACAATTTTATATATCCCCTGGCTTTCTGTATCTTTCCTAAATCTTCTCTTCAGACCTTTCATCTACACCTTTAAAATGCCTTTCATTCTTATAAAAATTCTTGGACTTGAGAATCCTGTGTTTCCGAGTCCACTATGTTCTGTGTCAACTTGGGTAGAATACTTGACCTCCAAGTCCCAATATCTCAACAGCTAAGAATATGCTCCTTCAGAACAAGCATATAGAAGTTATTTGGTCTATTGTGAACTGTCCAGGTGATTCCTTGTTTATGCATTGACACTGCTGCAAGATCCATTCATTCAGTATTTTTACTTATCTGGCCTGCATGACTTACCAATTCCACAGTACCCAAGTCAATGCTCAATGCATAACCTTCACAACTAACAGAACTTTCCACATATTATTCCAAATGGAGACAGAATACAAACCACTGCAGAACCATTCTCTTGGACTTTTAGAAAGCTTAGCTCATCTTCTGTATGCTCTCCTGTTGAAATCAAAATTAACTAACTGAATTGGAAGACAAGAGCTAGGCTTGAAAAACAAAGATTTAGTGACGATAAAACTGATACAAGAGGGAAAACTGAGGTTAGAATAAGGGAGGGTGGGAAGAAAAGGAGCAGTACTAGAAGTAAATATTTTCCTCACATCACTGAATTCTCTGCCTGTTATTCATAACCTGTTCCTAACTTTGTACTGTTATACTTAGTAATGCATATGCTAAAGACCACAGACTCGGACAAAATAGGATATATTCACAGCACAGATAGAATTTGCTTACAATTTAGGGAATAGAATATATTAGAAAAACTTTCAGCAACAAAAATTTACATTCAATGTTGTATTAAAATCTCATTTTGATCACTCACACTCACTCTCTACTTTTTGCAGCAAACACCAATTAGACACAGGACAAGTCAGCATAATAAGAACAGCCCAAACAGAAAGAAATAAGGAAGTAATTTTTTATTTAGGCATAAAAAAAGTCAAACATGAGTCACATACTTCGGCAATCTCTTAAAGCCACCAAGAGTTTCAGAGCACAGAAGCCAACTGAACAAACAGAACGATCATAGGCCTGACATCAACATCTCAGAAAGATACGACTACATTTAGCAGTTCCAGATTTGTGATCGGTCTTATTATGAACTCCATTTACATTTCAGATGAAAATGGCTTCAGAATCAGTTATATCTGAACCTTCACAAAAAGGACAGATTTGAGAATTCTGGGATGTTCATTCAGTCAGCGAGTCATATATTCCACCACAATGCCAGGTTTACAGGCGAGTTTGTTACTCCATGCTGTTGCTATAAACTACGTAAAGAACTGATGCACAAACTATTAATATTTGTGAGCAATTCTTTGCCACACGTCCTCAGACTCTTTCAGATTAGACTGGGCAAATAAATTAGCCATCCTGAAATGCTGTTTTTCATCAACCTCATATGTCTTATGCTACCAACTACTAACGAGTAGCTGCCATGCTATATTCTTCTGAAAGTTTTTCCAGTACATTTATGGCATTTTAGTTAAGAGTAACTCCACCACGAATATGGAACCTGCTAACAGCAGGTTATTGTAGCAACCAACTGTCTTATTTCATAAAATAAAGGTTTGGGTCATCATGTTCAAATTTACAAAATGTAAATTGAACTCCAAGTTTAACTAGAACTAAGCAGTAAAACAAAACTGTATCTTTAGCAATCATGCTCCAGCTCACTTAACAGTGATCAAGAGGAAAAATAACATAAGGCCTAGAACACTCCAGATAAAGAAAAATCCACATAGTACAAGTACTGGCATAACACTGAGGAGTTACAATACAGAGATATCCAAAAGGCTCCACAGGGGATAAACTCAGTCCAGCAGCTCCCAGTTCAGTGCTAGCCCTGATACGCTCCTGGACAAACTACAGAGGTACACTTACACTGCACTGTCATCCAGCAAGGCTTTCAGGCTCCCTGTCACTTAAGAGCAAGAAAACTGTTTCCAAGCCAGAGGCAATCCAGGTGTCCATGTAGCCATAATAATAAAGTGCACTTCACCATTCAAAATATTGAGACAGGGTGAATTTCAATGTATCCATGGTATGGTTAATTTGTAACTCAAGTAATCCATTCATATATAATGGCCATTTAAGTGTGCCTTTTCATTTAGTTTGTTTGTGAAGGAGAAGTCATTTAAATGGACACTCAAAAGAACAGAGGTTACCCCTCCAAAGTTAAAAGCTATTTATTTCTCCATTCTAATCATTCTTCTCACAGACATATTTAAGTCTCTTCTTTTTCACAACACTTAGACCTAACTATACCTCTGACTGCTATCTCTTTTTCAAAAAGGTATTTCTACACAACATTTTTATTTCAGTCTCTCCAGTTAGTTTTGCAGTAGTCAAGTTTACCGCATTTCTCAAGACATGTATTCAAACATTATTGTATCCCAAAGAACTGCAAGACTGTAGTATGACAATTTTGTGAAGGATGCATAGGTAGTTGCTGTTTTCTAGCTGAGTTATTGAAGGTCCTCTAGGGTTTGGTTTTGTTTGTTTTGTTCTTTAAAACAACAAGACTCCACACCAGAAATGCCTACTAGGCAAGCATACATACACATACTTTCTGACATTCATTTCACAGCCTACCATCACTTCAATGTCCCAGTCTTCTCAGCAGGAAAAATCTGGTGTTTCCAGTTTGGTTGACTGTCCTATCTTCTTAAAGTATTAGGTTAGACGACTTATCAAATATAACTGTAAGCAGTGGCATGTTTAGGAAGAAATGATGTAGAGGATTACAGCAGCACATACAGTGAGGAATTCTCAGTTAAACTGTGGGAGATGAAATTACTTTAGAACAAACATTTATTGTAACCCCTTTCTTACAAACCCAAGTTTATCTTGCCAAAAACTTTGTGCCTAGTGACTGAACAGGAATTACACCTAGTCTGAGAAGTCTACTGCTGATTGGAAACATTACACGTAGAAAGAGAATTCTTTTTAAGCAATTGTACAGCTTTTCTCATTCCGCTGGGGAAAAAGGATAAAGAAAAGGAAAAAGAGCAAATACCATTCACGTTAAGAAGTTCTGCAGGCTTAATATAACCTGTTCTTCTTCTAACTAGTACTGTTTAACCCACTGTTCCCTCCCTTGAAGGAAGGAAATTTCTCTAATCTGCGTGGGTCCTCCTTACCCATTTAACTGCACATTTGATTTATCTGTTCCCATGAAAGCTTCTGCTTTCTTGGGGAATTCTAAAAATTTGAGTGGATGTACGTGGGAAGACTACAGAATTCCTTCAATCCCTTCAATTCCTGCAAGGACACCTCGGAAGACAACATATGCTGCCTATATTCAAAAGGAAGACATTAAAGAAAGCAAACAGTAAAAACTACTTTTTAATCTAATCATCACAAAAATAGATGACACCATACTTAACTGCTAGCATAAGATACTAACTACAGTACATCAATAGAAATTAACATTTACTATAAAGAAAAAGTTGACACGATTACAAGTCAAGAAATGTAGAGACCAGTAAGATGTTTCCTACAAAAATGAAAGTAGTCTTACAGGACTATTCAAACTTTACAATTAATCTTTCACATTTTTATCACGTAGAGGCCAACAATGTCTTCCAAATGCACAGACTGGCAGCACCAAAATCTCTTTTGCTAATTAACAAAGCAGTATCATTTGGCATTTGTCTGTTTCACTGCCACCCCTCAGAACTACTGTTTCTGTGAAAGATTCCTTCTGAAGAAAGTATCTTTAGGAGAATGCAAGATCTCTTTACATAGAAAAACATAATATGCAAACGGACTCTTCCGTCTGCCTCTGTATCCTTCCTTTGTCCAAGAACTGCTGAACTGGCAGAAACTTTCTTTACTTAAAGAGGATAAACCATGTCATTGAAATGAAAGGTTTTCACATTATACTTTAAGTTTTACCTGCTGTTTCAATCAAAATCTGAGAGCCATTAAGCTACCTTCCTCTTGGTACCTACTAGCCAAATCTGAGATGAAAAAAAAATAGATACTAATGACTCCAAAGGCAGAGCCTCCACAGCTTATTACACACAAGTGAAGATTATCTGATTATCAGAGTTCAACTCTTATGGCCTGACTGATGACATCCATTTGTACTATTATTTTTAAAGTGCCCAGGGTCATCTAGTTAGCATTTCAAGCCCTGCCATTCAGATACGAAACAAAATCAGAGGTCAAACCCTTTATGTTGTAATTGGCAGCAAAACTGCAAGATTATAGTTAAAAGCTGTATTGTTTCCAATCAACTAATGAGGAAACAAGACTAGTACAAGAAACAAAACAAATGTGAAGTTGGAAATCAAGTTTCAGGAAGACAGACAAGAAAGAATTTTATGAAGATACAGACTGTAAGATATAGAAGACTGCCTCCCACATTACAGGCAGAGGAAGTTTCTACTACTGCAAAGTTTATATAAGTAAAATTCCTGAACATTAAATCATACTTAGAACAGGAAAGCAGCAGGGAGCAGAAGCCATATAACTGATAAGAAAGGCAGTCAAAAGAGAACATGCAGCACAGAAAAGATACTTTTCTGAGAACTGTAACTATCAAAGCATGATTTGCCCTCACATATTTCATTAACTTAGGAACCAAGAATGTGAAGTTCCAACTAAGGCTTCTCCTACAGTCAGAGGATTTAGAGATCTCTTACTCCTCCTCAATGCACATTTCCTGTTGTGCAGTAAAACAGAAGCTCATTCCTGTACTCTCCTCTTCCCTGAAGATACCTCCCTCTATTACATTTAGTTTCACAAAACCCACCAGTACCCCTGTAAGACCAAAAAATTAGCCAAAAAAAAATTAACGAACCACTAGAAAGGAAGAAGGTCAGTCAAAACTTGCTCATATAAACTTTGTTTCTACAGGAAATCATGCTAAGAGTTTACTAGCTCACAATCTGTCATGAAAACGTAATGAACTGAAAAGAAAACATCAGACTTCTTAGGTTACTGGCAAGTAGGCTGCTTAATAGCTGATGATAGAAAGCATATTTGCAAGCGGGGCAAAAGAATGAACAAGATTAGGTCACAAATAAGCAGAAAATTTCCATAGTTTATTCACCTTCTACATTTGAAGTGGTTCTAAGATGTAAGATTGTAGGCTTCTTTTCTGTAATCATCTAACCACAGACAGTATCTCTCTTTTAAGGATTTCGACCTCCTTAGTGCAGTTAGATGACGCCCTTCAGCCTCTTTTACTATAGCACCATCCAGCCTGGCTCAAGCCTCTTTCAGTAGAAGATAGAACTAAGTATTTGACTTTGCGTTGAAGCGGATGAAGAGTGATCACATAAATCCATGTGCTACATGAGTTGCAGCGCCACTCAGGAAGAGTAGGAATATAAAAAAAAAAAGCTTTATAAGTAGTACTGCAGTGATCTTGTAGATATAAACTGACTCAAGATGGTTACTGACAAAGTTTTTGCCTCAGCAACAGATACACAAGGATCCATTAATCACTAATGTGCAGTGAGTTCTCTAGATATACATGGATTTCCTGTAAAAGCTGTAGCAAGAATGCAAATCTGCCGGTGAAACACGCTGGAGGACCCCAAAGCTGAGAAGAAATAAGACACATCAATGTAGCATTCAACTTTATTACACAGACATAGGTATGTGACCCTTCACAAACAGCTGAAGTGGGATAATTATATTATTCCCAGTTATTACCTCTAGCACTTTACAGACAGAGTAGAGCATGTGAGTTCACAAGCCACTTTGATGCAAAGTCCAGTAGCCTAGCTGAAACTGTCAGAGAAGACTATTCAAGCTAAGCTGTTGGACTTTGTACTAAAGCAGCTGGAAGTAGTTGCATACATTTCTTTTTGCCAAGAGTGCTACAAGTTTGGGTAACTTTCAACCAGAGTTGACAAGTGGAATAGGAAGAACTTAAGTCATCTCAGCAAGATACGTCAGCACGTGTCAGGCTCCCAAAGACAATCATTAACTTTTTCAGACCTAAGTAATTATAGCTAAATTACATGCAAACCTTTGCTCTGATGTAACAGTTTCTAGACAATATTCCTGAATACTAAGGATTCACCGAAGCAGAATCTCGCCCTTATGTACATGCACTTTTCCCACAAGCCTCATTGATAACTGAAGGCAAACGAGGACAGAATCCAGCCTCCAAATACTACAATGTACCTGAAGACTTTTCACCCTTTACATAGGTGTCTGCCATTCCTGTAGCATTCGCCCTAACTAGATAATAAAACACTTCACAGAAGGCTAATGAATTAAGCCTCAACACACCCGGTAGCTTAGCATCACCCTATTAAGCATGAGCCCTGAGGCACAGAGAGGAAGGATAACCAAACCGAGGTCACACATATGCACATACACATTAAGACCAGGGAGGCAGGACTGGGATATTGGCTGTCAATCCAGAAAGTTTCACGTCTGACACATAAATGCAGGAGGGGAGCAGGGCGGCGGGTGAGAAAAGGAGGAAGCCCAGGAACCGCGAGGGCCGCGAGCAGGGGGCGGGGAAGGGCGTCCTACCGCCTGGACCCTCACCGCCGCGGGAAGTTCCCACAGAGTCTGTCCCCAGGCAGGTCGCGGTTCCTGCCACCCCCGCAGCCCTACCCAGCCCGAACGGAGGGCCCTGAAGGCTCCGAGCACATCCCTCCCTCCTCAGCCCGCAGCGCCGCCTCCCCCACCCCAGGCCCTCGCCGCCTCCTCCTCCTACCTTGGCCACATAGTCCTTCACCTCATCCAAGTCTCCATTTTTGAGGGCCCACATGAACTCCTTGTCAGACATCGCGGNTGGCGCATGCGCTCTACATTCCCGCGGCCTCGCCCCGCCGGCGGCCCCGCCCCCGGCCGCCCGCGGGTTGCCATGGTGCCGCGGCCTGCGCCAGGCCCCGCCGGCGAGGGAGCCAGGCGGTCGACGGGGCCGCTGAGCCTGCCGCGGGCTGGGAGGCGAGCGCTGTGAAACTCAGCCTTGGGCAAGCCTACGCTTACCTCACCCTCTGCTCGGGACCCTGCGGAAGATGTGCGTGGGCTGTTTGAGTCGCTGCCCGGGGCCCTGTGGCATGGCGGGGGCGCAGCAGGCCGCGCTGGGCGCTGGGGGGCGGCCGGCCGGCCGGCCGCTGGCTCCTGTCTCCCAACCGGCCGAGGGACTGCCTTTTGCGGTATCTGTTCCCACTGAGCAGCCAAATGTCTAAATAGCTGTTCTACAAAACCCGAGGCGCTGAACATGCTGTGAATAATTATCATAATGCTTCCACAACATGAGCAGGGAGGCATAAAAGGAAGTATGTGATAATTAATTAATATGTTGGCACTTGTTGATTGCATCTGGTTTTTGAAACCACGTTTTGCATATGGAACTTGCAGCCTGTTGTGTGAATCATGCTTGACTGCTAACAAGCAGCCGCTCTTCCTAACCTCCTCTGGCAAGCATCATCCTGAGTCACACAATCATAGAATTGTAGAATAGTTTGGGTTGGAAGGGACCTTTGAAGGTCATCTAGTCCAACCCTCCTGCAATGAGGAGTCCCATCCAAGCAGACCTTGAATGTTTCCAGGAATGAGGCATCTCTGGGCAACCTGTTCCAGTGCCTTGCCTCCCGTAAAAAATGTCTTCCCTATATCTAGTCTAAAGCTACTCTCTTTTATTAAAACCATTACCCCTTGTCCTATTGCAACAGGCCCTGCTAAAACATTTGTCCTCATCTTTCTTACAAACCCTTTTTAAGTATTGAAAGGCTGCTATAAGGTCTCCCCTGAGCCTTCTCCAGGCTGAACAACCCCAACTCTCTAGGCCTGTCCTCATAGCAGAGGTGTTCCTTTGGTCATTTTTGTGGCCCTCCTCTGGACCTGCTCCAACACGTCCATGTCTTTCCTGTACTGAGGGCTCCACAGCTGGACGCAGTACGCCAGGTGGGATCTCACCAGAGTGGAGCAGAGGGGCAGAATCATTGAATAGTTTGGGTTGCAAGGGACCTTTAAAGGTCATCTAGTCCAACCCCCCCAACACCTGAATCCCCTTGGAGCTAGAGCTGCTCTGCTCTGACTGCACCCAGTGTACCCAGTCTGGCAACAGTATGAAAATGTACAGATATTGTTTAAGGGCAGCAATACTCTTATTAATGAGAAGGAGGGAGCACTCCACCATATGGCCAAAGAAAATTTGTAAGGGGGGGTAGCAGTACCGTACAGCTCGTGATTTTTCTGTATTTTCTTTGTATTTCTGAACCACACAAATGTTAAATATGTAGGGCTTTGCAGATTTTTGTCAGGGATTAAATGGTATCTAATTGAAATAGCTAGAATGTTACTTGCAAGAAAATAAAAATCTATAGCCCTTCAAGTTGGTTTAATTACTGATTTCACTTATAAACTGGGAAGTTTTGAAACACATGATTTTGTCCTTTTTTCTTTTCCTAATGTCATTAAGAAAATAAAAAACTGTGAAAGACAAACAGTCAAGTGTCCTTGCATTGTTTTGTAAATGCTCCCAGTACATGTATAAATACAATTTTTTTCAGTGCTTAATTTTCAGTCTGCAGAAATAGTAAGTGAGTTTGCATTTATTTTAATAAGCTAAATCCAATTTCTTCCTTTTTGGGGGAGACTAAACAGTCGTGAGTTAATAAGTCTGGTGAAAACATATTTAAAATTATGTATACTTACTTATATATTTGAACATGCATCAAGAAGCCAGGTTGTGATCATATTTTTTAAAATGTTGCTGGACACTTCTGTTGCTATATTTCTACTCACTAGACTGTGAATCTAGTCTTTCAATTTCACCAACAATTTCCCTATGTTATCCTTAGTCCTATCTCACCACTGAAGCAGAATAACTTTCACACTTCCCTCTTTCTCTACAAGTTCTGTTACCTAAAACACATGGTTTAGTTGGACATTTCTCCCCTTCTACCCGATACACACCTTTTCTAGAGGTACACTCAGCAGTTTGCTTCAGACCCAAATTCTAAATGGCTTGTGTCTTCTTAGTGACTAATACTGGATCTTTCAGGCACGCATCCAGAAGTAAAACCCCATACCTGATACCACTTTCTAACTCTGGGATGCTGTCATACATGCCTTAGAAGCTGCATGCACTGCCTTAGCTGTCTTTCTTTTACTTTTACCTTTTTTGAGTTTAGTTCCAACTCCTTGAAGTCTGTTTGCATGTAAGAACTTTGGTTCTCAGAGATATTAATCAGAAAAAAATGAGAAAGAAATGCAATGGATAAACATTTAGCAAATGAATTTCTTAAACAGAATTTTTTTCTCTTCAAAGCACTATGGAGTTACAAATATTTGAAAAGAAATGCAGTAGTAAATATATAAAGTCTGTGAGACCCAGGTTTGATTATAATCCTTCAACTCGGAACTGCTTTTACACTCCTCTGCTTACCTTGTCTTTCTTGTAGGCAGTAGTGGAACTACTTTCCATTTGTGGAAGGGATCTCCTCTTTGTGCTGTCTTTAACCATACTAGCCAAAGCTCTAGGCAGACTGCAGGTTCACTGGCTGGAAAATTAGTTCATTATTGAGAAAGAGTCATAACTGTTAGCCTTAGAGTTTATGCTGGCTTCTGGAGTATAAGCATTTTCTTGATGACATTCCATACTTCAAAATAGTATTTTAGTCTCATCAGCACAATGCAACATGCAAGTCACGCTCCAGAAGAGTTATAGTGTAAAGGAGACCCCTAAACAAATTGCCATTTGTATTTTGATAGAGAGCTAATCCAAATGTGTTACAAACAAGAATGAACATTATCCTGGTCAGCGTAATGTATCGTTGTGTGTTCTCTATGAATCTGTGCTTCATTTTTTGATTAAAAACTGGTTATTTCTATTCTGCATCCTCCAGAAAATTTTAGAAGAAGCACAAGATGCATTGTCCCATCATTTGAATGGCTGGAGGAGACAGAGCATGATAATGAGTTAAGGTGTAGGAAGACTGCTAGATCAACCAACTGTGCCTTCTCTAGCCCACTTATTCCCATTGAGATGGAATTCATCTGTCTGCTTACTGGTTAAGCCCTGTTTTGACGGCCTACATAATTGGTAAAGTGTCCCATAGACTCATCCTGCTCTGCTGACTAGAGCTTCACTTACGTAAGCAAATCTGTGTGGTGTGGTCAACACGCTGGAGGGAAGGGATGCCATCCAGAGGGACCTGGACAGGCTTGAGAGGTGGGCCCGTGCAAACCTCATGAAGTTTAATAAGGCCAAGTGCAAGATCCTGCACGTGGGTTGGGGCAATCCCATGCACAAATACAGGCTGGACAGAGAATGGATCAAGAGCAGCCCTAAGTAGAGGGACTTGGGGATGTTGGTAGATGAGAAGCTCAACATGAGCCAGCAGTGTGCACTTGCAGCCCAGAAGGCCAACAGCGTCCTGGGCTGCATCAAAAGAAGTGTGGCCAGCAAGTCAAGGGAGGTGATTCTACCCCTCTACTGTGATCTTGTGAGACCCCACCTGAAGTACTGTGTCCAGCTCTGGAGCCCCCAACATAAGAAGGACATGGACCTGTTGGATTGAGTCCAGAGGAGGTCCACGAAGATGATGACAAGGCTGGAGCACCTCTCCTGTGAAGACAGGCTGAGAGAGTTGGGGTTGTTCAGCCTGGAGAAGAGAAGGCTCCAGGGAGACCTTATAGCAGCCTTCCATTACTTTTCCTACAGGAGAGGTGGGGAGGGACTCTTTATCAGGGAGTGTAGCGATAGGATGAGGGGTAACAGTTTTAAACTGAGAGAGGGTAGATTTAGATTAGATATTAGGAAGAAATTCTTTGCTGTGGGTGTGGTGAGACACTGGAAGAGGCTGCCCAGAGCAGTTGTGGATGCCCCATCCCTGGAAGTGATCAAGGCCAGGCTGGATGGGGCTTTGAGCAACTTGGTCTAGTGGAAGGTGTCCGGGCCCATGGCAGGGGGGTTGGAACTAGGGGATCTTTAAGGTCCTTTCCAACTCTAACCGTTCTATGATTCTATGATTCTAATCTCACTTACGGAATATAAACGTCGTTATTTTTTTGCATATATCTTCATATATTTGCCAATATACTTTTGCATATAAATGTAGTTTTACATTTATCTGTTTCAACAAATAAATCACAATTCATTGTTATCAACTGTATTCAGTTATACAATACTACTGTAATGTAATGCATATGCTTGTATAAATCATAAATGCAGTACACAGTCTAGAATACAAGACAATCCAATGAATTTAGCTATCCAAATAAAAACCAGAACAACATAAAAACCCAGGCAAGAGACTTGAATATATACTGGTACCCTCACAGGTTTTATTTAAAAACGCATGTTTGATCTCATACTTACTATATTCCCTTTGTGCAATAGCAAACAATTCATACATAACAGCTGTTAGTTCAGCAATAATAGCCAAGCAGTAATATAAAATATCATCATATAGAATGCGTTCTATTGAGGAGAAAATAATAAAGTTAACAGCAGACCAGGTAAAGTTATGGAACTGACACAAGAGGTCTAGGAATGACAGGTGAAACCCGGACAATTGATTGGCTTTCTCTTTATTAGTTGGTCACATTTGTACTATTTGATGCAGTTTGTCTGCAGTGGAGATTACCAGAGAAGAAATGCTGATATTTTCCCCTCACTGTTTGAATTCAGTAACAGTTTTACTTCATCTTAGCCAAAAAGGTTTTGGGCTTTGGTCCATGCATCTCAAACCTTTTTTATACAGGATATGAAAGACAAGTATCTCCTCTCTCCCTGAGTTCTTTCTTTAGCTGTGTGAATCTTCGGTGAAACAGTTTAGTATTTGCTGACATTACTGCAAATAAACTTCCTAACCTTTAGAAAATCTGTGTAAATATTTGAGAGTAAATATAAATATATATATATATATGTATACATGGGGCCAGGTTTAGCTTTGCCTGTCTGTGATATGAAGTGTCTGAAGGAAGAGGGAGTGGAAAGGAAAAGGAAATAAGAGTTATTTTTTCCCTCCCAAGGTCAAACAGGATTGCAGCCAGGGAAATCCAACAACTGTTGGCTTTATATGTTGTGGTACTTGAAATAGCAGGGGAAGCAGACAAAGTCAGACATACAGCTCCAGTTCTTTGGTACTTGTTCATGAGTCCCAATGAGGCTGGACCCTGGAAAATAATGCAGTAACTTGTGTGCCAGCCTTTGGTAGTGAGGAAGGGCAACATGCTGTGGAGACGCATCTTCCCGTGGAGTGGAACTGCCTTTTCCTTGCATGCTATTTAGTAAATGTGATCTAGCAGTCAGTTTAGAAATTGCTAAACAAGGGGCTGGCTCTGAAAACTCAAGCAAGGAGCGTATCAGTGTTGACAAATACTCTCAGCAAGATCAGTAGGTGAATAATGGTTTGGAGGTTTGACCCATAAATAACCAGGCTGGGCTTATTTATTAACACAGAGTACGAATCTCCTTTTGGCTGTAGGCCTTCTCTCTTTTGTGTCATTTGTAGATGCCAGTAGGTTTTTATAGTTTTCTTTGTTTATTTTACATTTAAGTACTGTACCTTCTCTTCTGTTATTTACAAGAGTATGGGTATAAATCATTATCACTGTCTCCATGACTAAAATGAACTAAAATCTTTGTGCTTTCATCCAAGAGAAGATACCCTTTTTCTATAACCTTATTTCTCTTTTCAGGAGCAGTTCATAGGAAACGGAAGTTCTGGAAATTACCTCTTGATAATCTCAGTTATTTCTCTAAATTAAAACCATAAAGTTATAGAAACACAGAATAATTTAGGTTGGAAGGAACCTCTGGAGGTGATCTGATCTGATCCCTGCTCAAAGCAGAGGTAATTTAGATAAGGTTGCTCAAGGCCTTTTCCAGTCAAGTTCTGAATATCTCAGTGTGATGAAACCACAACTTTTCCTGGCAACTTGTTCCGATGTTTGACTGCTTTCATAGAACAAACAAACAAAAAATCCTTATATCTAATCAATTTTTCCCTGATGTACCTTTCTATTTGTTACCTCTTATCCTATACCTACCTTCTCAAGCGGAGTTTGGCTCTGTCTTCTCTCTGTATTCTCATGAGGTAGCTGAAGGCAGCAGGAAGGTCCCCCTCACCCCAACTTAACCTTGTCATCTCAACCCTGAGCAAGCCAATTTCGTTCAGCTTTTTGCCATGTGTCATGTGTTTAAATCAGCTTATCATCTTGGTCGCCTTCTGATAGACTCACTCCAGTATGTCAATGTCTTTTTTACTCTGGGGAGCCTGAAACTGGAAGTGGTACTCCAGCTGCAGCCTGACAAGTGACGAGTAGAAAGGATCGGTCATTCATTACTGATTATTCCTTTGAAGGCTGAAATTGCCTTCAAGCGAACGGTTGCAATGAAGGGTTAAACACCAGCGAGCTCCTGCTGGCACGAGTGACAACACGGTCTCTGTTCCAAAGCAAGGGACTGTTCAGTATAGCTGAGCATCACAATCGGGAGAACTTCGCCCAAAGCTTTGCTGATGGTGCGAGAGTCTGAATAGGTTGCAGTTTGCTTTTTCACAACAGTTTGGGCTTTGCAGTGCTGACAAAGGTGAAATCTTTTGCTTACGCAAATGAGAGTTGGGCGCATTAGGGACTGATACTAACAAAGAGGAAACATAAGCAACATCATTTTTTTCACAGTACTCGTTGTTAAAGCAGTAAACAACTGGCTACTAAAAGTGATACCAATGTGATTTTCTAGTTAAATGAAAATAAATTATTATTGAACTTGCTCAGCTGCCTGGAGATAATTCTGAATTCTAATGCTGTAGGTGAAATTCTAGGATTTTAGAAAAAGTTAGAAAAGTGAAATCGCTTGGCTCTATAGAGAAGAATTGCAGGTAGCAGAATTGTGCCTTTTTTAGAAAGGAGAGCAGTTGAGAAAAAAAAATGACATCTCGTGCATTTTTTTCCTAATTCAGAGAAGGTGTCTGTGTGAAATCTACAGCTTGGAAAGTGAGTGTAAGTTAGTGTAACTTATATGTTGGGTGAATGAACAACTGGAGGGGTTGGGTAATACCAGAAGTAGAACAAAAAAACAAACCAATGTTTAAAAGTTTCAAGATAAGACAGAATAAAGCATGATACACTTAAACCTTTCTTTGCTGCCGTTTGCATTCCACCCAGATCAGTGCCTTGACATAGCAGACCGTTGCGTGCAATCTTCCAGATTTTTATTTAGAGAATAGTCATAGGTCTGCTTTTAGCTCAACCCTTTGAGTTTCTACAAAACCTACCTCTGGAGCTGCTGCTTTTTAGATCTGTAATTTTCCACTCATTGAGTGTGTCGTTCAGTGCGTGGTAGGGTTTCCTTACCCTTAGTCAGCTGAGAATTTCCTGGGACCCCCTTTTTTCACGGTGGCAGGATTTTGCAACCAGGAGAGACATTGGCTACTGGCTCCCAAATCTTGTTCATTTTGGAACAGTCTCATCATCTTTTTAGTGCTTTAAGCACTGTCTGAAACCCTCTGCTTTCAACCCAAATCACAAAATGAACAACCTTAGTTCAGCATCCCAAGTTACAAAATGAAACTTAAACATAAGCATTTATATCACCCACATAAAAAAGCTGAAATATGCTGTGTTTCTGCCCTTTGAATGTTTTATGGAACAGTATTTATGGATCTAGCTGTAAGCAGCAGAAGCAAATGCAACTGAGTATTGTACACAGATTTTACAGTGTATATAGTCTGTGTGTTTACTGTAAGCTATCATTGTTTTAGGAAGTACATAGGTTACGATTACAAAGTATGGAATAAATCTTCTTTAATCAAAACCACAGTTTTCAAGTTTAGAATGTAAAAATTAATCATACATATGATATACAGAGAATTTAGTGTTTGAACATCTGAAAACACTGATGAAGCATCTATGTTAATAGTCCATTCATTACCATGATAAAATTGGGACAACTGGTTCCACCCTGAGATGTACCATTTCAGACCAGTATGGTCCTGGCTTTATGTAGGTTATTCACAGGTATGCTGGTTCTTCTGTAAGCATCAGAGGATAAACAAAAGACCTTCAATACAATATAGCAAAATTCATTCAGTTATGTATGTTTGTGCTGATTTAAATACTCTAATACCTTGAGGAATATTTTATATATTCTAACATGTTTGATAAAATGAGTGTCTGCTTATAAATATAAGGGCAAAGACAATAAATTCCTTATTTTCTTGGGTTTTGAAGTTTTCACTAGTGATGTTTAACAAACAGTAAGCAATAACAGTGACAGTCACGGTGCCACAGGGAGACACTGTTGTCCAAACCATCATTTCCTATGCCTTCATTTTCCCATCCATAATCCAGTACTTTTCTACAATTGTGAACAACCTTGAGAATCTCAGATGATGGATGCTATATCAGTGAAAAAATATTATAAATATGTGGTTGATGTAGTTGTGCCTGACAATCATATGCCAAGATGCAGGATAGATAACTGTGAGGAATCAATTATGATTGTTGCTACTCATCTTTGGAGAAGAATTAAAAAAACAGTTAGGATGCTTTGTTGAAAGGTAGATTTCTTCACAAAAAATGGAATATATCCTGCTTTTGCAGACTGCTTGTGTCAAAAAATAAATATGTTTGGAAACACATGTAAGAAAGGCCTTAGCTGCACTAGAGATACTTGTTCCTGGTACAGCACTGAAAAAGTTTGATTTTCTACATGAACAAAAATGTTCTTCTTTCACAATAATCATCCATATCCTTACATAATTTATATTGCAATCATGTGTCTAGTTGTGTCTTTCTTGTAAAAATACAGACAGGATATACCAACTAAAAAAGCTGTGCTTGAGATCTTTTTTTTCAGTGTTTTTCAGATACCCGTGTGACTCAGTGTTCATTTTTAAGCAGCAACCTTTTCCTTAGTTTGAAGCAACAACTTTTTTGTTTTCAACTTTGTCTTTGTCATTCTTGATTTCTTTCTTTCTGTATTTTACTCTTTCTCTTGTCCATTTGCTGTTTAATACATGGACTATTCCTTCATATTAACAGAGGCAGAACTGTGGTAATGCTCTTACCATAATCTATTTATGTAACAGTTTGGGCTCGGTTCTCCTTCTTTTGCAAAAGGGAATAGCTTCCTTGAGTGGGTGCATATCTCTTCTTGTTACATGGATCATATGGATTATGAAACATTTTGCTGTCAATTCGGTGAGGATATCTAGTACAGTACAGTCTGGAGCAGTGTTGTGTTGCAATGCTGCCCCTTCCATCCTCCAAAGGTATGTTTGTGCTGTATTCTCTGTGGTCTTAGCAGGAGGTGGGAGGAATAAATGACATCCTAACTTTAAACAGCTTAATAGTATATCTTTCACCTCAATAGTGCAGTTACTGAAGGCCCTGGCAAACCTGCAACATGCATTATTGCAGCACAACGTGTGGGAATACTGCAGGAGCCTTACAATAGTCTTAACATGACAGCTCAGTAATGCTGAGTGTATTCTATCAGATTGCTTATGTCCTGTACGTGTCACACTTCAGAAACATAGCTGCTAATGTTTGTGATGGTAGGTACAGTGATATAGCATACAGCCGTCATTACTGCTAACAGGCTGTGACTCTTCCATTACCCCTGTGCCCTATACACACAAACATCTGCATTGCTCTTTCTCATCCGAGGAGATGCTTTGCTGGAGCAGTGGAACCAGCTCAGGTGCCCCTGCAGCATGCTATCCAGTGCCTCCCACAGTGCCTGCGTTACCCTCGGTAATGGAAAAGACTGTGTATTGTAGCCCCTCCTGATGCTGCCACTTACAGTTAATTTGTACTTTTAATTAACTGTGCACATGCTAATGAATGCCTTTGTTTAATTTCTTAGTAGAAAGTATGAAATAACACAGAGAAGGAGAGGGAGAGTCCTATGCCCAGCATATTTCTGCAGCTATAGCTATTTATAAAGCTTTGTGCTCCTCCACCGTGAGTTTGCATAGCCACTTGTTATCCGTGCTTCGCACCATTCAATCGATATGTTCAGGACCTCTGTCACTATTCTTGTGAAGTCACATAGTCTGTTTCTGCCAAAGGGATTGGAATAAAGAAGCAGTGTGTCAATACAGCCCATCTGGATAAATCGACACATACTGACCACATACCGTGTATGCATCATTCCATATCTGTCTTCTGCTTCTGACGTGGTCTTTATTAACTTGCAGAATCACTAAGAGCATCTTACTGAGTACTGAGTACTGGGAATTTCAAATTCCCATTTGAAATGCAATTGCAGATTACATTGTGTACATGCTAATAATAAAACTTGTACTGTCCTATGCACAGGGCTGTGACATTTATTTCTCTCTCTATCCACCAGATGTTACTCTCTGATTTCTTGCTGCTGTGTGGTGTGAAACTCAGGGCTTTGCAGTGGAGGTGGTAATAAGAACAAGAGACAAACAGTGAATTTTCCTATGTCCTTATATTTCCTTGTTCCTCTCCATGGAAACTGATGAGTGCTTGGCCCTCACTATTTTTTTTTTTTTTAGGAATCTAAGGAAACTGAAGGATACATGGGTATTTATCTATGCATATGGTATAGACTTACTAAAACAGTAATGTCACATGTATAAAATGTGTAGGGACACAGGTCCCAGAACAGACTTTTGTACCACCTTTCAGTTTACCTCTGCAGTCCCTATTCATAGTGATCAGAGGTAGATCATTCTTACTATAAATAAGCAAGTCAGTCTGAGCCACGGTTGCAGAAACAAGCTTGGACCATTACAGGTAGCAATTAGACATTGATTTTTGTTTATCTGTTCAGACACAAAACCAGAACAGAAAGGTTCCCAGTTCCAAGTTTTCCCCACTTTGTGTGAGGTCAATTGTGACAATGAAGCAGCTGCATAGAAGATGCAGGACTTATTTTTTAAGATCTGTTAAAGATGACATCAGCTGTTGTAGGGGGAAAAGGTTTATCAGAAATCAACAAGTATTAAAAGATTAGCAGATTTTCTTTTAACTAGTAACACGTTACATGTCTTCCCTTTTCTATTTCCAATCATATTGTTGCAAGTAAGTGTAAATTTGCGATATAACTTTTTGCCTAATACCACCGAGGACTTACGTACTTAACTATCTCATAGTCCAGTAGATGGCAAGTCCCTATACAGATTTAGGCTAACCTGAATAAAATTATATTCCTGCAGAATGTGCTGGTTTTGACAGAGCTATCAGAGACAGGTATCTCAAAGTGTAGATTTACAGATCTATACCAAATTAGGAACATAGGAGATACAGTTAGATGTGAAGCTTAGTAAATGTTAACAAATTTTCAATCATTTCTTTTGTTCACTCTGGGTAGGGTATCTGGTAAAACATAGCTTTTTGTAAGTGAGTTAGGTAATTGCAGTTTTGTTTAGGTTTTTTGGGTTTGGTTTTTTTTTGGTAACTGAGCCTATCTTAATGTCGTTGTTAGTGGAATTTTTTTAATGCTTCAACAAAAATGATCTTCCAAAGAATATAGAAGTTCTGTCAGGGATGTGTATGGACTCAGCTGCAAATCAGGCAGCATGATGAGCGCACCAGGTATTGAAGTGGTGTATGGGAAAAAGCAAGATGATTGCTTGAGGAAGTTCTCTAAAACACGCTCTGCCAAGTACAAATTGCTACCTAAACCTTGAGTTTATAGCGCTACATATGTTGCAAGGGGTATGAGCATGTATATGGGAGGGGAGAGGCATTTTGATCCGAAGTAGCACTTTTGTGGACAGGAAAAGCCTGTGAGGCAAAGGAGACCCTGGCAGCTGCAGATTGTATCTCCCACTGAGTGTGCTGCTGGTTTTGTGACAAGAAGTGGTCATCTGTGCACCCATTGAGCTTAACTCGTCTGTTCCCACTGACGGGGTAGATGTCCCTGAGGAGCTCACCAAAACAGTGACAACTGAGTGGGTGATTCAGGGAAGTAGCTGCTGAACTATTTTGAGCATTGCAGTATGGTATTCTGCATGTATTCCAAGGCTGGGACTGGATTTCTCATTCAGCCAAGAAAAACAGAGTATTATAGTGTTTTTCAACTTCATACTCTCCTCCCTACACGCAACTTCTATAATGAAAGCAATGTGGAAAAACTGCTTCACACAGCAGCTGAAGATCCAGTAAACAAGTCAACTTTGGGCAGATTTGAACACTTGCTGAGTGAGATGTTTACTGTGACCAACTTCTATTTATGTAGAATGTCCATACTTAACTGCACACCTGTTTTCGAGCTAATAAAACTATTTCCTCACCATCACCTTCATACCAGTGCATGTGATCTGCCTTGAATATATCCATTTTCAAGAGCCCGGCTTTGCTTTCTGACATGAAAAGTAGCGACTATTTAAATCTTCTTACGCAAGTGTCACTCTGGTCACCCATTTTTCTTGCTGGTGGCACTCTGAAAAATCTCCCCTCTCTTTGCGGCCGTAAATTGTATCCTGCCTGACCTCTAGTGGTTAACTTCGTGAATTGCGTCTCCTCCTGCCTGCGGAGCTGACCAAGTTCCCTTCCTGCGTTTGCCAGTCAGGGAAGGGGTGAGCACAGATTTAAGGGTACCTCAGGTTTAAGAAGGTACAACACAAAGAGAAACCACGTGGCATTTCGGGGCCAGATGCAAATTGGTGGCATGTTGCGTGAAGGATTAGTTGCATGTGGCTGCAGACTTTAAGATCACTGCATGAGTTTAGGCGTATCTGCTACACATCTGTGAGTTGAAATAATGCCTAGCCATCTTTATAAAGTGCTTTGAGATCTATGGATAAGTTTTTCATGAATTTAGCTAGACTTGATCGACCGGTGGTAAAGACGTAGGGCACAAAAGAGATGCCATTCTGACCTGATGTTGTAAAGCAGCAATGACATCTTCTGGATCTATGTAAGGGTGGGTGTACTTTCAATGCATTGTTCTGTACGTGTTCATAATATACCAGTGGATATATACTCAAAGATTATCTCTATTGCTTGTAAAATCAAATGAAGACCTCATTGTAGTTATATATCTTACCTCTTTGCAGGTAATTATGAAGCATGCCTATATGCATGTACATGCATATATGTATGTGTGTGTACATATTCCTGCATGCTGAATCTGCATGCAGATTTCTGTATGCTGTAATCCTATTCCAGTGGGTACAAAATCAGTCTAATGTCCCAAAACCTGGTTTTGCTTTGAACGTTAGTCATGTTCCTATTCTGTGCATTTAAACATTTCGTAACTGTCTGCTTACTTAACAATTCCTATAACAAACTATGGATGAAACATAAACAATTCATAATCACCAGAACAGACATGGAAATAACCAACAGTTACCTGAGAAATGAATGGGCATGTATTCACACTGCTGTTCCAGTGACTTGTATCTCAGCAGATCAGCTCCACCAAATTCCCAGATGCTGCTGCAGTTTTCCATCCAGAATCTTTTTGGCTACATTTGTTATGCTAGTAGAAAAACAACCTTGCCGTTAAATGTGCATCTGCTTCTAAAAAATGATCCACTATGTATAACTTTTCTCCTAGAATAATGTGGCTTTAGAATATTTAATGTCAGTGCATATGCCAATTTCTCTTGGTAGTGATTTTAACGTAAGCAGTTCTGCTTCAAAATGTTGACATTACAGATTTTTTTTTTAGCCTGATATTAATGTTTCCTGTCTGCATTACAGATACTAAAATTGCTAGGTGAAGCCTTCCTGTATTTGAGAAGGAGTTTCTGGTTAAAAGACCCACCAGACTAGGTAGTGATATAAAATCTCAGTGCACCAATGTCTGAGAGGGAAATAAGATTTTCTGTGCAAGTGGCAAGAGCAAATAGGAGAAAATGTGGGAATGTACTCTGAGTAACAGTAAACAGATTTTATTTTTTTTTTTTTTTGCTTTTAGCCTGTCACTGTTGTCCTTAACTACTACTTTAATAGATTAAATTTTAAATTAAATTCACTGTTATTGCACCTTGTGTGGTTGATGAACTAGCCATGGTATTTGAAGCATTAACTTAGTACACTGCAGTTTTGGAGGTGAACTGAAAGTCCTGTGTAATATTCCACACTACCATCAGTAACTGTTCCATTTGCTTATGATTAGGGAAATTTTACTCTATGATCATCTGACACAAAAATAAGAGCAGTAACTAATATTTCTAGTCAGTATTATAGAATATAAACAGAATAGAATCTGAATTAAAACTCTATTTAATAAACAATATTAGTGGATTAATCATGAGACTGGAGGCAAGAAACTTCTGTAATCCTTTGGTAGTTTTGATATTGTCTACTTTTATAGCCTTGAGCTAGTCATTTTAAACATATTCTGTCAAGATTTTCTCAATCAGACAATTATGTAGTTTAAATATATACTATCTGTGGAGAGTTTTGACCATGATAAGTAGGCTTTACCTGCTCAAGATCATTTTTAATGAAAGTAGACTAAGATTGCAAGGTCAAGCACTTCTAAATTAGGATGTACCAGACTGATTATTGTTCACTTTACCATTATTAACCAATGGCTAAAATTTAGCAAAATTAAGAGGAATTGGGATGACGGGCAGGCAGCCTTAATTAAAATCACCATTAACAGCTCCTCTGAGAAAAAAGAATTAGATACAGGAGAAGACTAAAATCAGTTTTAGCTTTGCTAGCAGAGATAGGTATCCAAACGGTTGGGTTTGGCGGCACTGTAGATTCACTTTCTAAGAAACTAAGAACTGGATTTAATCTACACTGGTGTTTTGAAATGGTTGCTTGTTTTACTAGTGAACTTCAAATAAAACATGATATTCCCTGCCCATGATTCATCATGTATCTAAAAAGATACAGGGCACTTTGTTTGGGAGTCATATATTTTTCACTGCCGTCCTTAACGGAGCAATTCCAATTGAAGGAAACAGAAAGAGTTAATTTATAGATGTCAGCACAGCACCTGTAATGTAATGCAGATGGCAGTTTTGTGCTGGTGTCCTGCCAGTAAACTGCCTGTGCTTTCTTCAAATAGAGAGATTCAGTGTTGCCTTCCTGGCAGAATGGATGGAGGCAGCGGTTAGCTCATCCTCCCGTCCTTAATGCAATGTTAAGAGTGTTAATTTTGGAGGAGCCATCACTGGGAGGAATACTTGGAGATATTTTTGGGGAATGGCATAATGATTTTGTACCTTTTTTTAATGAGATGATATTAGACTGATTTCATCTGGAAGTTGTTCTGCACCAGGTGGGGAGGTGAGAGAAGAGAGGGATGGTGCAGGGTCCTGTCTGGACCTCAGTGAGAAAAACTCAACAACAAATGGCTCAGTAAGAGAACTACTTTAATAAGACAGGATAATAAGAAGAATATAGATAGCATGTAAATCTTACGTCCCTCCAGATGCTGGGCACACTACATTCGTCCAGCATCAGATGGAGCCTGGATAGATTTTCGCACAGCGCACTGCACAGAGCAGAGCAGATGCTGTCCGTGGCGAGAAGCGCTCTCCCTTTTGGACGTTTAAGCTAATGTGTAATTTCCTTAGAAAAAAACAACTTTGTTCCTACAGGATATTCTCATGAGAACTTCTTGCTGCACTTTTAGATAAAGGCAAGGCCAGGCAGGTGGTGCCAGCGCTGGTACCAAGTGGGACCTGCCTGCGGGTTCCTCAGTTGCAATGATCTGGCCGAGGTTACCCTGCGGTCAAGGACCCTTGTGCAGCACAACGCAGGCCTGAGGACCACGCTGGACATGAAGCACAGCACAGGCTTGCACCTACCCAGGTTAGCTGTCACGTGGATCACTGACTCCTAAACATGAAGCAGTTTCTTGGTCAGGATCAGTACAGAAGAGGGGAAAGAAGTAGGTTGAATCTCTCAGTGCCATACCTTCTTTTCTAACTTGCATCCCTCTGCAGGGACCATGGACAAATTAACATGGGTTTTTTTCAGAGTTTTTCCAGCACAAGGACTGAGTAACTAAACCCAAAAGATTCTCATTTCTTTCCCTGTTTTTCTTCTGGCATTCCAGTAAGAAATTTTTCATTTACTTCACATATAAATGCACATTTTCTCCTGTTGCCCGGCTTTGCTTTATTAGTAATTTTCTATGTAAACTGTGTCTAAAGCATGTTTTCCTGACTAAGAATTGACTGAGCCTTTCCAATGCAGGAGACAGTACCAGGATCTGTAGAAATGACACATTTGTATTAAGCCCTTTAGATCTGACAAGCTATAGGATTTTTATGCAATGTTTTGTATACAGTTTTAGTATTTGTTATTTTCAGATCAGAAGCTAAGATTTCACTCCACGCATTACAAATAAACTCTAACACAACTTCAGGCATAAGCTTTTGAATGGATAGAACATTTAAAATTTTCTCTGTAATATACTTGTGTCCAAGGAATCAATTATCCTGAAAAATTAAGTGAAAAAGCACCATCTGACATTTTAAAAAAGTCTATTAAAATAATGCTAGGTTATCAAATAAACTGTGTACAAATTTGAGAGTTGAACATCCCCGAGCTGTTAAGGGATGCAACATCCCTCCTTCAGTTTCCACAATTTGAAGGTAACATTTCAGTTCTTACTATAGGAATGGAAGGAGATCAAATAGCCAGTGGTGACAAGGTACATTATGAAATCCACAATAATGGGCAAATTTTTGTTAAAAGGCGGACTTCTACTCTCTAGAAAAATACGTATTTGCTGTCAGGTTTAAAAAGAGGACTGTTGTGCGTGAAGGGACCAGATTCGCCAAAAGTAGCTGGGAAAGATGAAAATAATGCCTTGTGTTGTCACTGTCACTTCTTGCAGATTGCAAAGGATTGACATGCAGGGTGGGTATGAAAGGTTATTGACACCACCGTTGACTTTGTGCCAAGAGCAGGAGTGATGAGTACATGCACACATCTGTCAGGTCTCAGCCTCTCTGTATGAGCTTTGTTCATCTGGCTCCTCCTTCACTCCTCCCCACAACAAGGGCTTATGTCTCCCCTATTGACAAGGCTGGTCTTTGACATATCAACCCAATACCCCTATCAAGGGCAACCGTGAAGGAGAGGGCTATGAGGTCATGGGCTTAGGTCATAAAATGGAGAAGAAACAGAGACGCCATGCTGCTGCCAAGGAGCTGGTCACGGTCAGATCTGCCATGTGACATTGTCCCGCTGAGTGGCACAACCTGCAGCCACAGCCCAGAGCCGTGGCTTTTCCCAGCCGCAGGACCTGAAGCACCAGAAATGCCTCTCACCTGATGGGGAGAGGCAGCGCTCTCTCTTGTGCCTCAGAAAAAGAAATCTGAGAGGTCTGCGTGTGCTCAGCAGCAGAATGGCCGAACAATTTACTGAACCTGGTTTCTAGCATGAATTTGCTTAACAAAGGCATTTGTTTGTGCTTCCAAACTGGGATGTCATTTTAGAGATCCTCAGAATCTGAAAGGAATCACATCTCACTTCTGGACTGTGGTCACATCTCTAGTCCCTGTAGATCTCTAATGTGTGGGGATTTTTTCCCCAAGGGTTATAGCTATGTGACATGATAGCTGTTAAAGTTCATTGCAGAAAACAAAGCTCAGTTTATAAGTAAGAAGAGCTGTGAAGAGGCTGTAAAATGTATAATGCTACTTTGTGAATAAATTTTTCATTTAATACAATGTTTTGTATACTGACTAGCTTCCTTTTATTACCTGCCACTTGCCTTGAAATAAGAAATGTAACTACTTTGATAAATGGATTTGAAAGGTTATCTGGCTTCATGGTAGCTTCTCTAAGTTACCATTACTTGTTTTGCTGAAATGTTATTTGGTAACTCTCTGAAGGAATACATTAGTGCTCTGGGGTGGTGATAGCTCCCTCTTCTTCACTGTATGGATATATGTGAGAGGACATGTGAGAGGCAGGAACTGTTTCACTTTCCTCTGTGTAGATAATGATTAAAATTGTCCAGTACTCTCTTCACAGGCATGTGGAGGTCACTCATATAAACCCCTTCTTCAGACCTTTAAAAACCACCCATTTTTTCCTTAAATTTGAAGTGATCCATGACATTTAGTTGTATCTTGAGCTGAATTTCTCAAACAAAAGATAAACTTACATGCTTGCCGATTTGCTTATTACATGATATACTTCGGGGTTTTTAAAAATAGTAATCCTTTTTACTTAGATAAGAAATGTTCCTTTATACTGGACCACTAGCTCCGCAGCAGAATTTGTCGCATCTGATATTGTAGAGTGATTCAGTGAAGGTTTTTCAGTCTCCATCTTTATAGTTTTTAGAGAACCAGCTACCACAGAGGGCTCACACCAGCCATGACAAGGTCTTGCAGGGCCAACGCTGAGCTGAGGGTGGGCAAGCCAGCTAAAGGACAGTCTCTCCATGGGATTCTTCCTCATTGTACCTAGTGAGGACTTTCCTGTTGACTCCAGCAGCTGCAGGCTCACGCTGTATGACAAGAACCAAAGGCCCATATATCAATAGTAGTCTTTCACGCAACTTGGGATGAGACAACCTGAGAAGATTCCATATGCAGGATATGACCCTAGTTACATCTTGATATATCCAGAGACTTGCACCTGTCAATTTATTTATAAGAGAGCTCCCTAAGTGCTGTTGCCGCTTCAGCCTACTCCCTGTCAGGAGACAGAGGGCTGGCAAAAGTAAGATACTTATCTGGGGAAACGGTCCAAAAAAGCAATGCTTTCAGGCACTTTCTGTACTTTTCTTTCAGCCAAAGACACCTGCTACCTGTTAAGAAGGCACTGTCCTGTTTTTCACTATTGCAAATGGCATTCTCTAACGTTGACCCACCATTCATCTTATGCAGGTAATGAACATTTTTATATATATATATATATATATATATTGCAACTTTTGTCAGCACAATTTATTCTTCACTCTGGTTTCTTGGATCTCTTTTTCTTCCTCCCTTTTCACCAACAGCTCTTGTATAATCGCTAGCTAAAACACCTGTCTCTATTAATCACAGTTCGATGTGCAAGTTTATAGTGCATCAGCTGTACACAGGTTTATGGTACCTGCTTTCTGTTTGAATCATCCATCTCAGGATGATTCAGACAAAGGACTGAAGCAGGACAAAATAAAAATATAAGTACCATTCTAAGCACTCTGCAACTTAAATAAAATCCTTTTTCAAAAGTGCTGAAGGAGATTGGCAAGGATATGGCAATGAAATATAAGTTCATTATTCATCATAATAGAGTGAGATGGGAGAGGAAAAAAGCTGCCTTGTGTGGGTGTATTTGTATATAACAGGCAGGAGAGGAAGCCAGACTTCTTAAACTGAAAACAATAAGCCATTTTTTTCTGGATGGGCCAAGCGGAGAAGATTCAAATTTTGGACCTAAGTTTTTTGAGTGAATGCCTTGTAAGCATTTCATATAATTTTTTTACTGCTTCTCTACATTTTCTTTCCAGCAGTAAGGTTATTTTCTCAAGCCTGTTGTTTTGCTTGAGTACAATATTTCTTTAAAGGCTATTTACTCGACCATTTCTTTTCGCAAGGCCAAACGTATGCGAGGAGAAAGGACTGTGCTCTAGTGGGCTGGTAAGTTACTGCAGCTTAAAGGGCAGCAATAACGGGGCCTTTGTCAGACCTCGGCTGTGCTTAGATTAACTGACAGAAATATTTGCCTTTGGAATGTAAAGTTCAGACCAGCTAGAAAACATGTCAAAGTGCCAGTTCAGCAGAGGAAATGAGCACATCCTTTATCATACATTCTTTCTTCTGGTATTTTAAGATCTTTCTTCGGCTTTGCTTAACTACAGGCAAGCAAGTTGAAATCTTCTGCTGAATGAGGGTCTGTATGTGAAAGGTAAAGTTATAATATGAATATGGAGGAAGGTAATTTAAAAACAGGAGGAAAAGGTAACAAAATCGTTTTGTTACTGTTATATTGCTAACTGTCATACAAAGCCCTTTTTGCTAAGAACAGAGAATGTGATGCAGTTCCCGAAGAACAAATCTGATGACAAGGAGTCAGAGGTTTCCATTGTATTGCCTGAAAGAGTAGCAATTTAGACCCAAGTGAATAATTCACAGCAAACAATTTACCTGATGAGTTTGGCATCTTTCTTAGATCATGAAATATCCATAAGGAAATTGTAGCTTCCTCACATGTACCCATTTTTTCGGTTTGATGAGTACATTTTTGAATTTATTTCTTTCAAGCTTATGATTGACAGAAATGCTTTAAATACAGACTATGTTGAAATTGGTCATATAAGTCAGAGGTTTTTGTGTTTTCTGACTCTTCGGGCTGCTCTTTTGCCTCCATTTACTCATTCTAAATGTGATGGGGATAATCAGTGTGTCTAGAGATTTGGGATTTCCCCTTCCCCACAATTCCTCCTCCATCCTTTGCCTTTTTAAATTAAATAGGTTAAATGCGAATATTGGACATATATATGAAGAAAACATGAAAGAAACATAAAGAGAATTCATGTGGGTAGGAAAAT
Source organism: Burhinus bistriatus (assembly GCA_013397275.1). NCBI lineage: Eukaryota > Metazoa > Chordata > Aves > Charadriiformes > Burhinidae > Burhinus > Burhinus bistriatus. The sequence goes on along the minus strand of VYXH01007195.1, from coordinate 38,058 downwards.
TACCAGAGGGATGAGTGAGACAATTGTTGAGTGAAGGCTGATTTGAGTTTCTGGGTATCCTATCTACCTGACCGGTAGGTTATATTTAATTGTCCTGCTTTGAAGATATCTTTTCTGTCTGTCAGTCTCTCTCTCTTTTTTTTTTTTTTCCCCCAGTCATTGATGCCAGTAACCTGGTTGGCTAAAGTCCTTCTATAACACAAAAACAAGAAGAGGCACAAACATTACTGAAGCGAATTTCATTAAAACTATGAATGAACATCAGAGGATATTTTTCTTCCACTCATTTATTCAGTTCTTGTGGTAGCATAAAAGGGCTGCATACATGTGACAGCTGAGGAAGGCATGGAAAGATGCTAGCTTATTAAAAGCTTTTTGTGTAAAAACATATTCTGTCATTGCGCTAGCAAGCTCCTGTTATATTTTTCTGTGTCAGCTAATCCTTGGAGATAGAATGATGAAGCTTTTCTACAAAAGGAAGAAATCACCAGCTAGGGAAACAAGAAAAGGAGCAGCAGGAAAGGAAAGCAAGAACATTATTATGCCAGATGCTCACTTGCAGCTGACTGATTATATAGAGTCATTCTAACGCAATGTATTAACTTGTCCAGCTGGGTATGTGCCTGCCTAGTATGATAGTATTCCTGTTAACAGGAAAGAGGTCCTGGGCTTGAGGGTTCAAATAAGGATTCAGGAAACTAGGGCTCAGTCCCTAGTTCTGGCTGAGATACCTGTGCTATCTTAGACAAGTCTTTTATCATCCCATATTTGTCTTCTCTGTGTGTAAAATGGGTGTCTAACCCGCTGTCTTATCTGCTGTCACGCCTATGTTGTCTGCAGTCCTCGTGGGCAGAAACTATTTCTAGCACAAGGTGGTCCTTTTAACAGTTAGAGTTGTGGGTAAAGTTAATTACTTAGTAGCACACGTCAGGCTTTATATTCAAAGTGTGGCTGTCAACAGGGCCAGTGGAAAAGCACCCTTAGCCACCTTCAATTCAGGAAGGGCACAGCCTTCCCACCCTACTGCCTCTGGCTTCTCACCATCACCTGGTTGTGCATGGGATCACGTTTATCTCCTACCCTCAGACCAGACCTAGCCTTCACTCCCCGGTATGCGCTGTGAGCTTCTCAGCAAGCAGAGATCTTGGCACTCGTTGTCGATCCAGGGCAATAACAATAACTTGTACAGTGATCGTGCTCTCTCCTAAAAGCCGTATAATATTTACTTAAATAAAATCTTTTCAAGAAAAGTTTATCACAAAACCAGTAAATCCCAAATGTGTGTATGCTTGCTCTTTTTCCTAAATCTTAACATTTCCCAGATCCAAGAAGGCTCTGCCTGTCAGCCTCACAGCAATTCTGGTAAATGACCTTCCTTCCCTTCTTCAGAAGTGCTTTAAACCACATTACAGTTCTTTTGATCTTCAGCCTGCGACTTTGTTAGCAGAGCGATTGCTATCTGTTGAAGCTAGGATGCTTGAAGCTAACAGCCTGCCTGCCACATTCTCACTGGAGAGTGTGCCGTGTGTCTCCAGTCTCCTCTAGATATGTTGTGTAGCTTTTCTGCATGCATTCCCAAAACCCCAAATCAGTTTTTAATCTGTAAGTTCCTGTAAGGCACAGTGATACCTCACTGTAAGTGTACAGTGACTAACCACATGGGCAATATTCCTACTGTAACCTGCAAGATTTATGCTATGACTGCATGTAAGTAGTCCTATATTATTGCCCCAAAGTTCCATATATAAGACTATAAGGACATGAGAAATGTCCTACTGAGTCAGACTGATGGTCCATCAAGCCCAATGTTGTGTCTCAGACAGTGGCACTAAGAGATGTTGTTTGGAGAGTGTATGTCAGTACATTCCTCTTATACTCCCCACATCCAGGATTATGATACTAGGATTATTAGAGGCATCTGCTTGTGGACCTGTTGTCCATGACCTTGTCTAACCATTTTTGAACCTGCTAATACACTATCTACATCCACAACTTCCTTTGATGATGAATTCCAGACATTCATTAACCTCTATGTTAAGAATTACATTCTTTTATCCATTTTAAATTGATTTCCTAATAGTTTCAATGGGTATCCTGTAGCTCCTATATTGTGGTATGGTGAATAACAGTTCTTCATTCACTTTATCCACTGCTTTCATTATTTGGTAAAACTTGATCTTACCTTCCATCATCCTTTTCTTCTCCAAACTGAAGACTTCCAGACTTTTTAGTGTCTTCTTATAAAGTAGCTGCTCCATCACCAGAATCATCTTAGCTTCTCTTCTCTGTACCCTCTCTCACTCTACTACATCCCTGTTGAGTTGCAGGGACAAGAACCTCACACAGGACTCAAGATCTGGGCAAACAAAGGTTTTGAACAGCAATAAAATAATGCCCTATGTCTTGTTCTAAGTGCCTTTCCAAATGATGTCAAACATTTTTTTGATTTGTTGACAGCCGCTGCAGATTGAATGGATGCTCTCAGAAAGCTGTTTCTGGGATCTTTTCAGTGAACTACTTCTGGCAGTTCTGAGTTTGGTATCCTGTAACCATGGTTCAGGTTATTATTTTCCTAGGTTCATTGCCTTATATTTGTTGCAAAACATGTATCTACACTCATGTGAAACATTTTTCTACACTATCACTGCGTTTTGTCAAGTTCTTTTGGAGTTCTGCACTACTGATGTGTCATTTGACCACTTGCAAATCTCAAACCAACACACAGCACTCCATCAGACAGAAGTGTTCCCAGGGTTCATACAAAACCTGCATTTTCTTACTGGCTGTGGAAATGCAAGAGCAGGCGAGAAGGCCCGTACGCCATGTCTCTTCAAGACCATGCTTTTGTGCAGGGCTTCAAAAACATGGCCTCAGCATGCTAGAAAATTCAGCACAAAAGCGACTACACTTATCCTCACTTCTTTCCGTGGAGCCAAAGAAAATCAAATGATGTCTGTGTAATGTCACACTAATTCTCCTGACATTTAACATCCTGAAAACTAAGCACAATACCTTTGAGTTAAGAGCCATGTTCCAGACTGTACTCTCAGCTCTTGTTATTCTCTGGAGCTTAATTTTTGCCTTCAATATTACTACTATGTATAGAACTTCAACATTTACAGCTGCCTTCCTTTTTAATACAAGTGAAGTACAGGTTTGTAAGTGTCAAGATAAGCAGGATCCCAACGGCCATTGTAGCTTCATTTGAAGGTTTCCATGAGTATATGTATATGTATACGTATTCCAGTCCTTACAATAGGTGAGCCTAATTCATCATGCTGTCTTGTAATTCTCCCAGCACACATCAGATTAAGCAGAGAGAACTCATTTTGATGTAATACGCTAACCCTCACAGATGGCTTTGCAATGGCTAGCATAAGTCACCCCTGCTTTGTGGGGATAAAGAGGTAAAGGAAGCAAGCCTGTGATCATGGGGAAAATTTTTGTTGTGTCCTAAAATGCAATAGCCTGTTGTAGAAACTTTTTTAAATGCCCAGATGTCTCACATAGCAGCTGTAAATTGTGACCCTTTATGCTTTTATGCACATGAAGTGTCCTGTCTAATATTTTTTCTCTGGCTTTAGGGGATGTATTTCTTATTTTTCCTTAACAATGAGCAGAAACCATAGCTTTTACACCACAACGGAATTAAATGTATGCACTAAATGAATGCATTTCCAATGACACTTTTCTTTGATGAGCCTGCAGCAGATTAGTAGTCCAAGATGTCTTTTGTTCAGAATGACATGCTTTCTAATTTATTACAACATGCTACCATCCTGTGCTTTAAAATTAGCAAGTGGAGCTTTTCAAAGCCTCAGATGTCATTTACATGCCTAATTTCTACAGAAAGTAAATGGGAGTGAGATATACAGTTGTCATTCATGCCTTTGAATATCTTTTCTGCTCTTATTGGTCCTCTTAAATTGTTTGGCTAAATCTACCCTGTTTTTAAAAAGAGGTCCCAGGAGCCTCCAGTAACTTCCCACGCAGATAGTTACCTCATGGGTGACCTGATCAGGAACGCTTGGCAGGATTTTATGTTCCCACAAGCTGCACTAAACCAACAATCGTGGCTTTAAATATGGGTCCTGAGTGCTCTAAAAGATGCTTTTCATACTGCAGCAAGGAGTTGGGCTTGCAAGTTTACTGTCAGCAAAGACAATACAGCAGGTCTTAAGAGTGCCTTTGGGTGTTCTGAGAAGACAGCAATAAGCATACGCTTTGGAGCTGTTCCCTGCCCCATTTGTTGCTGCTTTGTCATAAACATTTGTCAGTGAAGACTGATTTTCAAAAGAACCACGTTTGGGAGTCTGGAAGTAAAAAGCTGTAATATGAAACATCTTTAAAGGTAAATCAATTTTCTGGCCTAATCAACTGAACATCTCTTTAGCTTCAGCATCAGAAATGCTGCCATGTATTAATCTTCAGACTTTTTCTTTTTCTTCCTTCTCAGGGACAATATGTTCTTGAGTACTATTTCTGTGGCAGGAAAAGCAGACACATACAAATAACTGTGCACACAGTGGTAATTTCTAATAAAAAGGTAATGAAAAAGGGCAACCAGAAACTTGTTTTAACTCTTTATCCTAGTAGCTACAAGAAAAAGCTTTAAATACAGTAATGGAAGATGGATGTGTCTGCTTTGTTAAGTATACTTTTCCATTATGTTTAGAAGCAAACAATAAAAAAATGTAAAAATGAGCCAAAGTAAAGAATGAGTTTAACATTGAGCCATATCAGCTTTGGTTTACCTGCATGTAATCTTAAAATGTTTAACAAATATCCCAAAAATGTTGATTTAACCATGATTTAAGGTATTTTGTTTGGTGAATTTCATTTTGGGACAGACTCTAAAGGCCTAGACCCATGAAAAGTTATAGGTGCCCAACTCCTATTCTATTCTATTCTATTCTATTCTATTCTATTCTATTCTATTCTATTCTATTCTATTCTATTCTATTCTATTTTGTCCTGTCCTAACTCTTATTTTAGTGCCTAAACACCTCTCTGGATCTGATCTCTAGTGTCTTAATCTAATTTCTGTTGAATGAATAAAAGCCCTCCATTTTCCTAGTAATTAATAGTCTTTCTTAAACAATATGTTTGGATAAAACAAACATACGGTTTACTTTAAATGCAAGCCTAAATCCCATTATACATTTGGTTAAATAGAGAAGATGAGTTTAACTGAAGCCTAAAAATAAATATGTGATTTAGGATAACCAATGTCTATACTGGAAAGAGGCTGTAAGAAATTGTACTGAAGAAGTCTGTTGACATTTCTCACTTAGAAGCACTGTGGGAAAGAGCGACGGCAGAGACTTTGAGACACCTGCCTGTCCTCCCAATTTGGAGCTGGTCTGGTTTACAGGTTTGTTTTTGTCCCCAGAACCCACAGTGCAGCTAGAACTATGTTGTGATGGAGAAAATGGCTCTTAAAATTTACTAGTTTTGTTATTTCAGCTACATAGCCTTATTTTGGTATTAATTTGGATGCACCACATCAAAAGAAAAAGAACAACGTATCACCATGAACTAAGAAAAAACCCCAAACTTTAATACTCACTGATCCACTATAAGATTTTTAAAAGTTGTCATTTGCAACTGTAAGCACTGTTCTTACTTATGTGACATTTTTCCACGATATACTAAGATTAAAATAAAATCTGAAATTTGGAATTAACCTTCTTATTGGAAATATTAGAAATCGTTACAGTCATCAGGACAAATTCTGCATTGCATTCAGTGGGTAGCCTGTAGAAATTTGACCCCATTATGTTTATTTCATTAATCTTTCTCCCTTTTCCTACCCCTGACCCCTGAAAGGAATACAAACATTTCAGAGAGATAGAAGAGGATTGCTGAGTATTTAATGAATAAGTTCACCCTTATATCACTGTTAAGAAAATTTACCTGGAGCAAGCAAGTGAAGCAAAATGCCTGTATTAATTACACTGAAGCCCTCAAAAAATAACTTGAGCATAACTACAGTGGTGCACACGATTCTACCTACTGTCTTATATAAGTAGCAAAAAGTGTCTAAATTTAGGTGTCTACATGTAAACTCCCCCGACAGTTTTGTAATTTTATCCTTTTGTTTCCTTGGCTTTTGTTTCAAATATTTGGAAACAATATTTCGTTTGACCATTTCAATGAGGGAAGAATAAAGAATCACCGGCTGGCTAAGTGGGAAAGGAGACAGTCCAGGTTAGTAAGCAGTGAAAAGTCCTGCTTTTGTCCAGTTCTACTTTTACAATTTTAAATTGCTGCTGCATATAGTGATAGCTGCATGGAACTTCAAGCCCACTTCTGCTCTTTCTTGCTCGTGCAACCTGGTCCAATATCCATCAGATCCTTTTCATCAGTTTCAGTTAAGACTGATAATTGTATATTCTCTGGGGCAAGGACAGTTTCATCTTCGTAAATGTCTGATCGGTGCAGCTTGCACCTAAACCACTTAAATAATGGATGGTGATCATTATAGTCACCTACTTGTGTTTTCTTCACAGGCTAAAAAAAATAAGCTTTCTGCAGAAAGCTTTTTAACTGCAATAACACACTACTTCATGTCAGGCAGATATCTTTTTTATATGTAACGACGAACAATTGTCACTTAATCTGCTTTTACACAGGAGATTTATTACTTACTTCCCAAGTGATATGACAATTATTGAAATCTTAATAGTGGAATCCCCAGTTTGCAATTAACAGGACTTCTGTTACAACGGGCAACAGTAGTAAAGCTTAAGCCTCTTTTTACGCAGTGCAGTTCTTGCTGGAGAAATATTCTAGATCATAGCTGGGAATTAATAGTTTTTGAAGAGCAGTTAGTCCAGCTGCATAAATAATAATAAAATCAAATATTATAACCCAGTGGTGTATAACTGCATGTGTGTAAATTATAAATGACTATATTGCCTTGCACATATATATATGTGTGTGTATAAGAAGTATATACACTTAAACAAAATGTGATTGTGTGTATTCTAAATATATTTGTAGAGAAGGAGGTAGAGATATTCAAAATTACATTAACTAAGTATTAAGGCTGCAGAGACTTCAAAGACTCAAAAGCCAAAGTAAACCTGATTTAGTTCTTTTCTGTTCTTTGTGTACATGCATTATTACATCGTGTCTTCTTATGTAACCACTCCCTATTTTTATCGAAACAAAGTGTAGGAAATCACTCTACCAGGGTGGGATATCACCTCCTAAAAACTTCCATATCCAGTGGGGAATTTCAATCAGTTTCCAGATACAGAGGTTTCAAAAGCAATTCTGTTCTGATAGATTTGCTGAAGAATGGGTGATAGAGGGTAAGAACCATTCACTTATAAACACTTGTAGCTTTATCCCGGGTAAGTTTCCATTCCCTTGGCTGTCACTGCTCATATACCTGCAGGTAGTGGGAGATAATGTAGGCAAAATAGATTACTTTAGCCTAATACTTGAGATGCTTGAGTAGACAAAAGAGGTGGTTTCTCTTGTTCCTACTTTGCTGGAGGACAGTTGGAGGGGGAAGAGAAGGGAAAACGAGTTACCTCAGCTTCCTAATCCAGTTATATATGGAGAAAGAAGAAAATGTTACTATAATTCAGTTAAAAAGTCAATCAAAAAAGAGACATAAATCCAGGAGAAACAAGGCTTTATCAATTTTGTTACTTGCAGTAAGATTTATTTCCATGGGAAATTCTAAAGAAGAAAAAATTGCTTATGCAGTGGCTGAACCTAATACTAATTCCATTTTTACTTTTTGTAGTTCGTGGCCTGTTGGGATGCTTTGAATTCTTCCCTCCCTTACTCCACTGTAAACAGAATTATTCATTTCCTTGGGGCATTTTTATGATGCCCTAACTCCATTAACTTAGGTGTTTACATTCATTCATGGATTTAGCTGTGTAACATCTCGGCAAGTTGAAAAGCATTTATTATACACCTCTTACACATCTGGAACTGGGGGTGAGGGATTAAACACCTCAGTCATTAATTCATTTAAGGCAGGGCTGAAGCGAGCATCTTTAGCACTTTCAGAGCGTGTCCCTCTCCTTGGAGCTTTTCTCCACCTGCTCTTTACAAGCTCCTCCTGCTGCCCACAGCCCCCACCTCAGTCCTTTCTGTCACCAGGGAAATATTTGAAGGCTGAGGCAAGGGACAAATTGCACAGGGGACAAACATAGGTGGCCTTGGGGCACAGTAAGGAGCGTGGGAAGAAATGGGGAGCAGGCAATAATATCTTTTAAGCCTCATATGCTCTCTTTTTCCTTCACAGATTTCTCAGGTCATGGCTGTTGCTGTAGAGCAGCTCTCAAGATATTGCCTGTGGAACAGCAGTGGAGGGCAATGAAAAAAGCAAGGCTCTTCCCAAAAGTGCTAGTCCGCATTCATTAGAAGTCTTACTACTGCTTACCTCCTGTTTCCACATCATAATGTCCTGATAGCAGCATGTTTAAAATGTCCCCTAATATTGGGAAGATTTTAAAAAGTAGGAGAATGTGGTCTTGGAGCCTTGTGCTTCCTTTCTGCCATTGCTTTTCTCATTCTCTCTTTCTTGATGTTGCCAAAAATTTTTGTTGTAACATCAGATTAAGAGAAATGTCTGATTCTCTGAGGAAATGATATACAGTTTAGTAGGTGAAACAGTTTTTACCAGTGCTACAGCGTTTATCACTTTTTCATTTCCCGCAGGAAAAGGAAATGTCACAAGCCATTTTGTAGCAGAAGTGATTTCCCCTTGTTTAATGCTGACTGTCTGCCCCCTTGCAAAGAAATAGACTACACCTCTTTCCTGTCCTCCACTCTGACATACTCCCGTTTCCCTCCAAACCTGACCCACACAGAAATCAAATTATGAATATGTCTGGAAAAATGTTGGAGCAGCTGACCTGGGATCTTTACATTTCCATACAGTCTTAGTGAGATGAAGCTTTGGTTGTTTTTGTCTCAGTGCAGCAGATGAGAGAAACTCTACAGCCTGAAATCTGCAGTTTATTTTAACTAGCTACACTTAATTAAAAGATGATCTTATCTCTATGAAGAGTTAATACCAAAGGACATATTTAATGCATCCACCACCATGTCTCAGTCCCAAATTCTATGAAAGCCTTTAAACACATATTCCACTTGAGCTATGCTTTAATTACAGTCATGACTATGGATACATCCCATCCTTTCCTAACACTGGATTTTCTCACAATACCATCCCTTTCCACAACCTATGGAAGGAAATAAAGACCATGACTTTGCTATTAATCATGGCATCAAACTGGGTTTCTCCTGCTCTTGTGCTGAAGTAAGAGGATAACCAGAACTTCGTGAGGTCTGGGCTGAAATCCAATTCCTGGCAAAGTTTTACTTCAAACCAGTTGGACTTGGGTACTGAAAAAAACCAACAGCACTTTCCCCTTCTCTCACAGCTTTGTAAGTTAACGTGTTAACCTACTCATTCTTATGCTAAAGGCTGACTGCTGTTTCAGCCTCCAGTTGACAGCGGTGGCTTGGCAAGCGTGATAAGCAACCTGGCAAGCAATGAGCGAAGCCACTGCTCCATCCTCGTCTGCAGCACTGGCAGCTGGGGCCCAACACTGTTTTCCTTCACCCCAGGGGCCACATCAAACTCCACTTCTCCTGTAACCTAACTCTCTTTTTATCAGTTCTATGAACAACTTCTTTGATGGTGATGTTCGCTGCTACCACTGGGCCATGATCTCACTGGGAAATCCTTTGTTTTGAAGGGGTTTTCAGGCATTGTGTTGGGTGCTGCCAAGGAGTGAAGGCTGTGAAGGGGGCACTGAGGAGGGGAAAAGCAATGCTTTTCCATTTTATTTATTTAATTTTATAATTATCGTCCTATTCCAGAACGGCCTTTAAATTACTCCTATTAAAGTTTTCCCCATTAGTTAGCATTTACGAAGGCCAAGGTTGCTCAGCCACATGGAAAAGGTTCAACCTTTGAGTCTCTTCCTGCTGGCCCTGCGCTCACACAGCCCTCAGCTGCCTGTGTCTGTGTCCTGGAGAGTAAAACCAAAACCTGCCAGCTTATTCGAAGGAAGGGGAGCTTTCCTGTTGCTTTCAGTAAGGATGCCACGCTTCTCCCACTTTCTGTGCAGACGGAATTTGTGAGAAGGGACAGCAATGCAGCAAAGAATTGGAAATCCAACTCCTGGATTCCAGTCTCCAAATCCTTGGAGAAATTTGTGCAGAGACAGGTGTCTTGTTGCTCTGACACACACGAGGGCCTCCTTCTCCCACCTTTTCTAGATCAATATGGGTTGTTTCTAACATATAATAGGCACAAGTTCAATGCTTGCATTATTGAGGAATGCTATAGGATTAATATTGGGATACACGAGGCTTTTTCATAGGTAAAACTTGAACTTAATCTAACCATAATGGAGCACTGACTTATAATACAAGCCTGGGCTGTGTACGCATGAAAGGATATGGGATGCATTTCAAGGGCTTTTAGATGCCTCATTCCAGTTCCCCGAGTGTCAGATGTGGAAACATCTTTAAAAATCTGGATCATAGTTCCACAAGTCTACAGACTCTCGTGAACTACTGCTACCAGGCAGGGCACATAACGGGAAGAGATAACTGAGCATCAAATCATATTTCTGCTTCCTGGAGAACACACGTAGCAATATTTTCAGCTTAGTTTTAAGAATTAAGATGTAAAACTCAAGAGCAGATGTATATACTCTTTTTCACCTTGCCAAAAGCTAGAAAAGCTTCAGATGTTTTGAGTTTCTTTGCTCTTGTTCTAAATACCTTGGTGTTAATAAATACCCTTTGCAGACCAAGACTTGGACTACACTGTAGATTGACAGGATTTTTTTGTTTATCTTCTATAGCTAGTGGGTATACTGGAACTGATTTTCTTCTTGGTTGTAAAAATGTGTTTAAAAGCTGTCAGTTTTGTTGACATTTCAATTGGAACCTCCTCACTCCCCAAATTATATACTCTAGGAATGTTGTAATTTTTTGTTTTGATGCTGTCAGAATATTTGGGGCTTTTTAGTCCAAAAAAAAGTTTGGAAACGAAATACATGAATGTTCCACATGAAAGGCTTGACACCAGGATAGAACAACAAAAGCTTCTCTTTTATGAAAACAAAATATTTTGATCTATGCCCATTATTTTTCCTTCTCTGCTGCTCCCCAGCTTGTGTTTACTTCACAGCACAGCCGCTTCATTTGCAGTTTTTCCTACTGGTTAAAAAATAAAAAATAGCGCTACTCAATTATCCCTTTTATCCCTGATGCCTCCTTTCTATTCACTCTGTTCTTAGTCACTTAACCTTTTCAATGTCAGTTCCTAGAGACAACACCCTCAAACACACTGAATGTCTCTCACAAGTTACGCCCATGCTGACACTGAGGCTATAATTGTAATGGAATTCAATCACAGTTTTGCTGAGGACCAAATACAGCTTTTGCTTTAACTAAGTATTCATTTATAGTGTCTCAGACCATGTAAGATACCTGGAGAGTAGAAACATTAAAGCATGTATTTTACTGGCTCAATGAGCAATCGTGGAGACCATACCACACCTCTAACAGCACAATTGCAGCCCACCTGTACACAAAATTGGCGAGATTCTGGATTGACGAGCCACATGGATAACAAAAGCATGGCTCCAGTCCAACTACTTCAAAATTATATTCTATAACTGAGAGTGGAAGTTAGTTTACTATAGTTGAAGAACTTCTTTTCCAACTTTCCTGTAGCAAATATGCCCAGTATGGACAAAGCTATTGCAATCCCTTTTTACTTTTTGATTTTTTTTTTTTTTTTTTTTTTTTTTTTTTTTTTTTTTTTTCAAAAATNTTTTTTTTTTTTTACTTTTTATTCTCTGTTTCACAAGTTGCAGATTATAATTTGTGATTATTTCACTTCTGGACTGCTCAGCAAAATTGTTTATTCGCAGAGCTAACTGAAGTCAGTGAGAGCATGTTGGTGGTTCTGGATCAAGCGATAGGCAATCCAGTGGGCCGTGACACTGTTCATGTGGGAGACTCTGATTCCCATTTTAACTACAGGATCAAATTCTGTGCTTACCATGATTGATTTTGCCACAAATTTAGCAAACTCTACACTACATTTTCTTCGCTCTATTTCTAGCTATCTGCCATCTGTTGTGTAGCACTCCAGCATATATTGATGCTTAAAATAAAACAGAATACCCTTCTTTCAGCACTTCTTTCTATTTCTGATTTCTCAACCATGTAAAGACAGATAAAATATTTATAGCAAACATCTTTTGGATTTTGTTCAGTTCATGGAATACTTAGAAAATATAATTACTTTTTTTTTTCAATGAAATTATAAGCCTTTTTGCTATCAAGATGATAGTGAGTATATAAAAAAGGATCCACACACACAGAGGTTTATTAGACTCCATACGCTGTTTCAGCTGGTTGCAAGTTTGTGTCAAAGAAGAGCTGACCAAGAACAGGACTCAAAGTGCCAGCAAAGTGCTTAGAGAGTTTCATAGGCTAAGAAAAACCACCGAGGCTAGCAGTTTTCTTTAAGCCTGCTTATCAAACATTTAAGGAGTTTTTCTGGGATTCAGAGGAGTGCCCAAACTTCTCAGAAAAGGAAGCACAACCAGAAACAGATTTTTCCCTGATAGCTCAGCAGACCGAGCATTAACCTAGCAATAGCCTGGAGAAGAGAAGTTTCTTATCAGTGTGCATAAACATCTGATGGGAGGGATTGAAGAGGAAGCAGCCAGACTCTTCTCTGTAGAGCCCGGTGACAGGAAAAGAGGCAATGGACACAAATTAAAAATGGAGAAAATCAGTCTTAACACAAGCAAACGTGTTTTTACCATGAGGGTGGTCAAACACCAGAACAGGCTGCCGGAGAGGATGTGGAGTCTTATCTGTGGAGATACTAAAAAGCCGACTAGACATGACCCCAGGCAGCATGCTGTAGGTGACCCTGCTTAAGCAGCAGGGTTAGACTGGACAATCTCAGTAGATCCCTTCCTCCCTCAACTGTTCTGAGCATCGTAGCTGCTTTTTGAGTAGATACTCCTATTATCAAAGTCATAACATGTTTTGCAATGCAGAAAAACTTCTACTTTCTATAGAAGCCCTGAATCTTCTTCAAGGTTTTGGAAAATAAGACATGAAAATGGTGTGGAAGAGAGTCAAAATGGTCTAGCATTTCTGAAACATAGGTCCCAGTCCTTGATGTAACAATATTTCATTTAATTAGGGACATACTGGAAAATGGACTGAAACCGAGGCCTCTGAGTTCCTTGCAAATTCCCCAACTGTCCTGGTTCCGGCAGGGATAGGGTTAATTTTCTGGCACGGGACACAAGTATTCCATACCATGTGCCGCCATGCCCAGTCTATAGGGGGGAGCTGGCCGGGGGAGGGGGAGGAAACCCAGACTTGGGAGCGGGCTGGGGCTTCCCAGGGTCCGGTGGGTGAGCGCTGGTCCAGTAACCGTGTTTGTACATTCTTCCATCAGTGTTATTGTTGTTGTTTTCCTCTTTCCTTTGTGTTGTGTTAAACTGCCTTTATCTCAACCCACGAGTTTTGCCTTTTTCTTCCGATTTTCCCTCACTGCCGTGGGGGGGGTTGAGCAAGCAGCTGCCTCCTTCTTTGTTGCCGGCTGAGGCCAAACCATCCAAGTAGTTTCAGTGATTTTCCATTTCTTTCTTTTCCTCAAATTAAACCCAAGTCAATTCAAATTAATGATGCTTGCCTTTTTGACCATTAGAATATTAACATGCTACTGAGTAATGCCTCAATGCTTTCACAGGGTCATTTAGTGCAACTCTCTTGTAGCAACACTTGAGGATCTCTTAACCGGCTACAGGATTAACAGCTCGCCTTCAAATTCCAGCAAATGCTCAGATATTCTTCCATCTGGAACATTGTCAAAAGCAATAAGTACCAACCACAGGTCACCTGATGGTTGATGTCCTGGAACATGTGGACTGTTCACCTGAGAGCTATCAGATCAGATCCCTCTCCAGGAGCATCAGAGCAATCAGGCACATCCCAAAGAAGGTGGAAGGAAGGCTGTTGAGGAAGCGAACACGTGTCCCTGCTGCCACCTGCAGTTCGTGTGTGTTGAGGGCCAATCCCATACAAGGGCTCTGGGCACAGGTACAATTTGGGGCACTTGACCACTTGAAAGACCAAGGGAAGAACAATAAGCATGTAGGATATAAAAAGCTGTTCAGATACCTCAGATGTTTGCTGGTCAAAAGCACAAAAATTTAAATAAGTCCTGATTTAGGTGGCAGCTGAAGGGGCTTTTTAAAGTTCTTATGCTCAAAAGGAGTATTAGCAGAAGCAGTTATGCCAAATACAGTTGCTTACATCCTTCTGCATGTAAAACTAAACGGCTTGCTCAGACACCATGGATGTATCAGGAAAAAAAGTAATACTACCTCTCCCAAATTCCAGCTGGGTCAATTCATCATTGCACAATGATGTAGCCACTGATGCAAAAGGCACCAGAAAGTGAAATCTTGTATTTACAGCCTGAATGATTAAAAATTGTAGAAGATTAAAGTAGTTAAGGTATCCATACTCCTCGAGATTTGCTAATAAGTAAATATTTCTTGAGAGTACATTTGTGGTCCCCATTTTTTATGCCATTAAGACCCACACTTTCCACATTTTCTGTGGCAATGACAAATGATGGGCTTATGACTTACTGAAAATGAAGATGGCTTTTATGATCATATGAAAGTCTCGGCTTCTGTTTTAAAACGTTCTGGAAAGGAGTATTCCAGTGAAGTGTTACAGTCCCACTTTCCAGGGAATTTTGAAACTTGAAGATTTTATTGCGGTTAGAATCCAGTACAAAGTCAGTTTACACAAGCCGCTGTGCTTGGCAGGCTGTCTGGAAAATCCAGAAGGCTTCTGGGAACACAGTGTTTGCCATACATTTCATCTTTGCCCTTGGCAGCAAACTCCAGTAGCTCAAGTGGCAGGACAGAGTAAAGTAACACTGGAATACCAGAAACCACACAGAAGATACATACACATCTAGTTTGTGTTAGAAATCGAGTGCTATAGAAATAGAAAATGTTAAGAAAGTCACAATAAAGACAGGGAGAAAGGGCTACCTTCTCGGCCAGTTCTTTAAGCCGTGTAGAGCTCATTGCAGTCAGCAGGACTTCAGTGGACCTCAGGAAGGTAGGAGAGCTTGAGTGCTTGTAGTTGAAAAGAGGATGTTGCATAAAAGTAGCCTCAATAAAATCATCCCTTAGTCTCATAAAGGAAGAGATGAAACTGTTGAAAAATTGCTCAGAAGTATTGGGTGATTCAGGGACTGGATGTAAAAAGCAGTTGAGGTGTTGTGAGTTATTTTTCTCCCTTTTCTGTAACTAGTGATGGTTGTTTACCTGGTCTTGCTGAACACTCCAAAGGTTTAGCAAGATGAGTAGCACTCAGCTGAAAGACCTGCAAGCAGTATTAATACAGTATTGCTGGGGTTTTTTTTTCCCCTAGCATCTGGAAAATTCATTCTGCTATCCAGTCTTCCACCCTGAAGACAATACAAAAAGGACTTTGTTCAAACAGAGTTCAGAGCATGATCTGGTCAGATCTATTCTTTCAGATTGTCTATGGCTACACAAACATAAGCCGTACAGCAGTGTATGTCAGCTGGTTCCCATGGAGCTTCTGGGCTAAGAATAAGGTGGAGACTCTTGTTAGTCTCAGAACAACAAAAACGTCCCCTGTCGTGTGTGTCCCCCCCCAACAATCCACAAGTCTTGATAAAGAAAATCTAATGGAATTGACACAATTGAGGGGGAAAAAAAAGATCTTCACTTTTATACATTTGTATTATTACAGTTGAAAGACAACATGCTGCATTGTAAAATAATTCTGTGAAGTGTGATTAAACTCCTCCTTCCTCCTTTGTTTTTGGCTGTTTCATAGTTTCATGGAGTCTCAATTGCTGTTTTCAAAGAAGATGAAGGTACTGCATCATGAGAACTTTCTAACCATCCAAATCCACTGGTGATTTCAATTCAAATCGTTGCATGTTTCAGATGAAGTTGGAAAATAGAGAAAGAAAAGATCAATGGCAATAGGAAAGAAAAATCACAGGCAAATACCTCAGCAGGCACGAAATCTTAGGGCAGGATTTTGAAACATGCTTTCCCCAATCTCAAGGAAAGGAAGCATTAATGCTACAGCAGAGTCAGATCCTAAACATCAGCGTAACTGCAAGGCACCTGCATTTGTGGGTGACTGCAGTGGAATCCAGATGTGCTTGGCACCTCCTGGGGACCAGCTGACACTACAGCAAACAAGATTAAACAAGGCTGATGTTGCTTCCCACACAAGCCATCCTTGTAACAGCACATTACTCTCAGGTAGTATGATACTGAGGCTGAACTGTGGGGCTTAGGTAAGGTTAGAAGTGAAGAAAGACTTTTTTTTTTAGTTTGGTTCTTAGTTTTGTGCCAGGAGTTCATGGGTAGGAGAATGCTAGAGGTTTTTTTTTTTAGACAAACTATTACAACAATATCAGGTTGAATCTGGAAGTTGAAAGAAATTTTGAAAAATGGACTACAGTGTAAATACTCCTAACAAGCCTAGCAATTAAATAATGTGGACACATGGAAGAATAAGCCTGACAGTTGTACAGAGAAGTAAACCACCATATGAGAAGGAAAAAAACAAATTCCAGAACACGCATGCTATTTCAAGAAATATTTAAGAAGTAGGAAAATATGATCTGATAGGATGGCTGGATGTGGCCCTGACTGTTGTGACACTTACAACATTTCTGGTCATCAACATAATCAGTGAGGTTAAAAAAATAAAACAAAAAAATATTCTCTACCACAGATGCAAGAGGTTAAATGTATTAGATAGCTTCCCCAGATGGGTACAAATAGAGTTAGTGACAGTGACAGATAGAGGAAGGATAGTCTGGGCATCCTACAATTAATGCCAATGAGGACTTCCATTGCTGATGAGTCATTCGAGATAGAGTCCACTTAAGACACACACAAAAAAAAAGAACGAGGGAACTGCACTGGGCAAACACAATGTATTAAGAGGTCTAGCGGAGCAAAATATCAAATTCAGGAGGAGCTCTTTGTAGGCATCTCAGAGTGTCTCATTATCTCCCTCAGCATCCTCACTGAAGTGTCCCTGGCCTCAGGAAGACTAGAGGAACATTTGGCTGCTGACATGCCTTCCCTTTTGATCATCATGCTGAGTGATATTTCCTCATATGTTGTTATGCATCCATGTCTGACAGCAGTCATTTCTCCTGTCTTGCCTTAAATTTATTTCTGTGGGGCCAAGAGCAAATTCATGTTGTCTGAATAATTGGGTGCGTCCCTGCTGCTCTTTGCTCTTGTACTGTACAAGGGCAGCAGTCCCTCGGTGGGCTAGTCGGAGACTGAGCACAGCCAGATGGAAAGGGAAGGAAGCCTTCCTATTCTGAGACACGTCTGTATAGCTTCTGACATTCCCAGACCATTGTGCAAAAGCCCTTTGCTTCTTATTGGCCCACTTATGACGTTTGCAGAGAAATGTGTGCTAAAAGACCGATATTTGTTATTTTCACTATGTCCATTCATTAGGCTTTAAAGATACAAGAAATAAAATCCCCATTAGCCTGGCTTCTTTCCATATTTTGTAGACCAGCTCAGGCAATCCACTGTATGAAAGGCATTTGATTTCAAGGTTGTTTTAGAAAGTAATACAATTGCTAAAAGAAAAATTAACAGTGATAAATTTTCGGTCTTGCTGTATAGGCTTTCCTTGGGATCTCAGAACTGTTATACAGCTTTCTGAAATGAAGCTGTATTTAACTCCAGTTTCTATTAAACATTTTTGGGGATTTTTTTTTTTTTTAATCCAAAACCCTAAATCTGAAAATACTTAAGCACTTTCTTGCCTTATGGGAGTAGTTTGATATCATTTGGAATATATACATGCATTCAATGCAGCAAAGGCAAGCCTGGAAGATGTTGTCTTAAGTGTCAGAGGAACTCACTTTATACAGTTAAGTTAGCTGACCAGACTGCCTAAGCTTCCTAAAATTGGCTCCTGCTCTGAAAGAGGCTACCATTCCCAATCAGTTGTGGAGTAGGCCTATAAAGACTAGCATTTATACTTAGCCAGCCTAATAATATGCCTCAAGTTAGTAATACAAACACCTTCTTTAGCTCTAGGGCTGTGTGAAACACAGTCAAGGGGCAATATGGCAAATTGCAATTTTGGGCTTTTTAGCTCCAACAGGAACTCTTGTTGGTTGAGAGTTATTGCACAGGTAAATATTAATTTAGAGAACAAAGGGAAAAATTACTTAGGCATTAGCTGAAACGTATTAGCTTCTTTGTGAGCAAGTACATTGGAATTCTGTTATATTGAAATAAGCCTACTTGGAGAATTAATGCATTACCTGAAAATTCCCTGAAAAAAATCATCCATTAAACTTTATCCTCTTTGGGACTCCCTATTAACCATGTTCACTCTGTGGAAGAAAAAGTTAAATACAAAATATTTTCACTATTGGCATTTTAATCAAGTAAGAGACATCCCTCATGAATGCTTAACTGGGGACTTAAAAATCTGCATTTAAATTGAGATTCTAAAATATATTACCCGAGAGACTATCAGTACCTTTTTCAGACATACTGTACATGAAGAGCACGATGCTTTAACTTATTGGTCATAACTTGCTAGTTATCAGGAAGCCAAATTGGAGATTTAGATAAAAGGAGAAATATGAGGTTTGAGAAGAATAGCTGAAAAATGATTAGGGGTTGATTTCTTGCCAGCTTGAATAAAAGAAGAATTCAAAAGTTAACCTTAAGGGTGATGATTTAGATTTACCATGACAATGTAATCTGCGTCATCCTTTCACTGAACAGGAGCAGATAAAACCAATTTGGAAAACATTTTGCACTCATCTTTCCTGGCGTAAATGTGTACGCAGAGGGTAGCACAATGGTGAACTGTCCGTTGCGTAGAAATATAACGGTCTGGTATTCACCACAAGCAGATGCTGTCCTCCACTGACACAACCTGGCATCACTGGGCATTGAGCTTAACACAAGAAGAGGCTCTGACTCACTGGAAATATCTCCTTTTGCATTTTCCTGAATTGTCCATGTCACTTATTTTATGGACGTAAATGTTATTCTTTGCGATGAGAAAGCAACTATGTACTTGGATTATACATGCAGTTTGTAGTTTGGATGTAGTTTGATTTTTTGCAGTACATTGGTGTTTCCACTCCACAATACAAATTGTTTGCAAACGTGAACAGGAAAAGTTGTAGAAAAGAGGGAGTAGCTGTCACCTCTATAATACATCTTTTTAGAGCGCTCTACATGTTTTCAGAATTGGCAGCAGTAAATTTTCCCCTTTCTTTCCTAATCTTCTGCAATAACTGGGTCTGGCTGCAGTTAGGTCCTTCCTTGTAAAATGGGAATAGACATCTTGGTTCCCACAAACGTGGGAAGCCCCTTCTTGCCCAAACACTTAACTGCTTCCGTAAGGCTTCTTGTCACTCTGACTTGCACTTCTCATATATGCTGTACATCCTAAAGCAAGAGAAGACTAGGAAAGAAGAGGAAGAGTTGGGAAGGCTTGGGAGACCTTAGAGCACTACGAAGTTGAAAAAAATTCCTGGAATGTCAGAGAAGCTTCCATCATCCAGCAGAGGTACCTAGGAAAAGGTAGTATGACCCAGAAGAAGAACCAAGGTGTCTTATGTCTTGTTCATTATAGGTATTTATCAGAGCTCTTTGGGCAAACAAGTGAGTAATTCATAATGCTTTTAAGTTTATTCACCTATTTTGCTTTAAACTCTTAGAACAATGAATTTGTAATTGACTCTAGGATCCACAGAAGCTTTTACAGTTTTAACTGGGCATTGGAATTAAAGAAACCCCAACCAAACAAACAAATAAACAAACAAACAAAAAA
>VYXH01007195.1:6003-18051 GCA_013397275.1 Burhinus bistriatus | reverse complement strand
AAAAAAAAAAAAAAAAAAAACAAAACCCAGAAGTAAAAAACACATTGGCTTCCCTTGTAAATATTTGGTTGGTTTAGCTACAATGTTTATTTATCACATCAACTAATGTACCTGTGAGTGGGTGGTTGCAAGAAGAGCTCCAAACTGTTTCCTTGTCTGCCTGGGCCAAAAGCTCTTCCTCTGTAGCTAACACTGAACTGTCTCTGCGTGTCCCAGGAGGGACTGGTGATATATGTCTCACATTTTTATTCATGACAGGTACAAGTGGCAGGTACACTATAAATCACTGTAATCTATGCTGGTTTTAATTTCAGACCACTTTGGCAATCTGTTATTACTAATCCTCAGCAATGAGAATGTACTTTCAAAGTTGTCTGGGAAGATTTACAGATAACAATGTACAAGGTTTATTTTGAAGCATATCAAAGTGATATTGTATGTTTATATTACACAGATGTCATCATGTTCCAGCCAGCCACAAAAACTATAAAAATAAGACAAAAAAGATGTAAGGAAGATCTAGCAATTGTTTACATTAAAAAATTACAGTGATAAACCGCTCTCTTCCTATTACCTTGAAGTAGTTTAATTATAACTAAGTCAGTGACATAGAAGTTTAGCAATCCATCTGAGGAAAGCTCATGGATATTTTCATGGGTATTGTTATAGTGGGCTGCACTCAAAGGACCTCAGCAACACCTGTTTGTCTACCTTACTTACCGTCACAGAAGAATTGCTATCATATGCTACTTTATTCTTCACCAAAACCCCAATCAAAGTTTTATTCCACATACTGCAGGCTAACACTCCTTGAATAATGCCCCTTTAACTCAAATATATTTCATTATTTAGCAACCTGTTACAGGAGTCCAGCTAAGGTTTGACTGCCTCAGTTAATGGCTTTCAACTCTGCAGGAACAGCAGCTGATCACATCCTACTGGTGTCAGAAAGCTGTATCAGGTTTGCACCAATAGTCCTTTTTCTATAGAGGAATAAATCAGTCTGTTGTAGCCCAGGTTATGAGTTTAAATCCTCCCCGAGCTACAAACTGGAAAACTATCATTTCCTTTCTGAGAACCTTACTAGGTAAAAAATAACACAAGCGTAACAAGTAAAATGATTAAGATGACCAAAGGGGGAGAAAAGGTATTTGCAACATGCATCTTCAGTTTCCAGACTGTCACTGTAGCTAGGGAAGGAATTCTCACCTGGGTGTGCCATCCAGAGGGACCTTGACAGGCTTGAGAGATGTGCCTCTGTGAACCTCATGAAGTTCAACAAGGTCAAGTGCAAGGTCCTGCACATGGGTCAGGGCAATCCCAAGCATAAATACAGGCTGGGCAGAGAATGGATTGAAAGCAGCCCTGAGGAGAAGGACTTGGGGATGTTGGTTGATGAGAAGTTCAAAGTGAGCCAGCAGTGTGCACTTGCAGCCCAGAAACCCAACTGCATCCTGGGCTGCTGCATCAAAAGAAGCGCGGCCAGCAGGTCAAGGGAGGTGATTCTACCCCTCTACTGTGGTCTCTTGAGACCCCACCTGAAGTACTGTGTCCAGCTCTGGAGCCCCCAACATAAGAAGGACATGGACCTGTTGGACTGAGTCCAGAGGAGGTCCACGAAGATGATGACAAGGCTGGAGCACCTCTCCTGTGAAGACAGGCTGAGAGAGTTGGGGTTGTTCAGCCTGGAGAAGAGAAGGCTCCAGGGAGACCTTATAGCAGCCTTCCATTACTTTTCCTACAGGAGAGGTGGGGAGGGACTCTTTATCAGGGAGTGTAGCGATAGGATGAGGGGTAACAGTTTTAAACTGAGAGAGGGTAGATTTAGATTAGATATTAGGAAGAAATTCTTTGCTGTGGGTGTGGTGAGACACTGGAAGAGGCTGCCCAGAGCAGTTGTGGATGCCCCATCCCTGGAAGTGATCAAGGCCAGGCTGGATGGGGCTTTGAGCAACCTGGTCTAGTGGAAGGTGTCCCTGTCTGTGGCAGTGGGTTTGGAACTAGGTGATCTTTAAGGTCCCTTCCAACTCTGACCATTTTATGATTCTATGAATTATCCCCTGGAAGACTAGCTCTCTGCTATTATAGAGGAAACTGGTAGTACCTAGTGCCCTAATTTAAGCAGGTTAACTCAGGTGCCTAAAGATAAACAGCTGTGAACCTCCCTTTAAATATGTTGTGTCTCTCACACAAACAGTTTATTGTTTATTTATTAGAAGGTGAAGAGTGGAATCAAGAAAAAAAAGTTAGTCTGGAAGTTGAGAAGCCAGGAAAGCAAATTTGTATAAATGGTGATTTGGAGGAAGAAAGACGGTCCAGAGCCCAAGCAGAGGAAAAACATCTGGGTAAGTCTTTTGTACCTAGGCTATTTTATTGTTCTCAGACTATTGTTTCAGGTGAATGTAAACCGTCCTCTCTGTCTGTCGTCAGTCCTGTGCCTATGGTGCAGCTAACCTGGAGTGCAGTGCCGAGACGCACAAAGCTCTGTAGCAGTGCGGTGCCCAGTGTGGGCTGCGTAATCCACCTTCCCATTTCAACACTTTTTGCGGTCTAGCCTGAGCTCCCTGCTGCTGCAGCTCTGTTCCTCTTGGTATATGTATTAAACCTGGATATGTCTGTAAGAACTGTTTTGCCTTTGACTCCAGCATTGACAGAATAATGATGTGCAATTAATGACTGCCCTCACTCCTGCCTGGAAAATCTTGAAAAAGAAAAGACGTCTGAAATGCTTTATTTTGGATTAAGTTATAAAAATACATCACTTTGGTTAACCCAAATATTTTACTTCCAAGCCTTTTTCCTCCCTTTTTATTTGCCTGGGGTTTTTTTCATTTTGAAATAATGAAGTCTTCTTCAAAAATGAGAGTTTTCTTTAGGAAATGAAGTATCTTTATACAAAGTATATTCTTTCCCCTTTTTAATGAAAACTATTTGCTGGATTCTACCCAGATTGTCATAAGATCCGTATTACTGAGCAGGACATGCCTGTTTTCAAGAGGCTGGGCTGAGTGACCAAGCCAGATTGGATGTAAGACTGAATCAGTCACTGTAAGGTGATCTGAAAAAAAATGTTAACATTGTTTTTACTAGCAACATGTGAATTTCAGTGTCCTGTAATGAAAAAAAAAAAAAATCAAACCACAAAAAAATCAGCTTTTCCTGTGATTGCAGGAAGAGTATACTAAACAGCAACAGTAGTGACTTCTCTGGGACATGTACTGAAAAATACCCAGAATTTCTTCCCCTATTCTCCACAAAATTAAAAAGAAAACAGCAAAAAATTATTCCTTCCTATATGTACACAAAACATAACAAATCCAGAGCATGAACACATTTTTGACATGCTGTGTATATATGGCAATTTAATATTGTTTAGCTAAGCAGAGGTACAAATCCTTTTGATGTTTAATTTAAGTATATGCTACTTGGAAAGGAACAATTTCACACATTTTGCAAGTATTATCATGTCTTTATAGATTGTATTGTAGCAGAAAAGAAAAAAAGGAAAGTCAAAGATAGGAAGTATTTAAAATGGGTCATTTAGTATAGAAATCAAATGCCCTGGTGGTCAACATCTGAAGACAACCCTAGAAAGGAGATCTAGGCTGTCACGTGTTCCTTTTACTTTAAAGGCAGTGGGCAAGGGGCAACTGAGTTTAGTAATCTCAGAAATATACCAAAAAATTAAGGAACCAAGATATGGAAGACTTCAGAAAGAAAAGCCAGTCTGTGTAGATCTCAAATAATATTTTGTAAGGGAAATAAATGAAGTGGTTCAACAGATAGAAAGGTTGTAACACTGTTTTTAATGTGACAAAACTAGTTTTGTCCAGATGAAACTTCAAATGTAGAATCTTATATTTAATTTATGAGGAAGTTTCAATTTGCTAAATTGCATCTCACCAGCAAGATTTCCCATTGACCTGACAGTCTCACTGATATCATTGCTCTCTGTATACTGATTTCAAAGCAGAAATTTAAAATTCACTGGTGAAAGTTTTTGAAAAATATAATCTTCTTTGAGTTGTGTTGTATGCCACAACCTCTGGGAAAGGGGTTGTTCAGAGGATGGCGTGTTGATGATTTTGTTTTGACTGGGGGATGAGAAAAATTTTAAGCAATCTCCATCGTCAAGTATACTTCTGAAACTTCAGTTTAGGTCCTTTGGCTGCAGCTCAAAAGAGAAGTTTTTCCAGTGCTTATGGTTTGTTCTTACGCTCTTCCATGGTGTAGGTCTGCATGTGTCCATCTGTATATTGCAGCCCCATATTTCAGAGACAGGAGAAAGAAGGGATAAAGTGCTGAAGTATCTTTCCTCTGAATGAGTCAGAGAAAATAGAGTTCAGGCCACCAGGCTACTATTGGCAGGGTATGGAAAGGTCTTTGGTCCCAAGATCATCTGCAATGTAATCACTGATAAAGGAAGGGAAGAATTATGCTAATAGAACCTGTAGGCATTAGACAATAAGACAGGATTTTCAAACCTTCTGAATCTCTTTTTAGCGCTTTAAAAAAAAAAAAAAGAAACAAAAACAAAAACAAAATTTGGAGGTGAATTCCTTTCCCTGTGGCTCACAGCTGTACAGCTGTGGCCTACTCACTCCACTGACCCCTGTGACCAATTCTATCAGTCTCAGCTAATGATTTGGAATTGAAGTTCAGCCACCTCCTCTGATTAATTCCCTGCAGCAGCCACACTCCATTCAAATTACTTCGTACATGAGAAGAAGAAACTTGTAACGATTTTATACCAAAAACCAGAGGCTGGAAAATTGCTTTGGAAGGCTGAGAATGATTTCTCGGAGGCTCTGCATGCAGTAAACATCATTCACATTTAGTAACATAGTGACTTTGCGATCTAAGGAGGTTGGGAGTGTAACTCATAAACTGGACCCAAGAAGGTTTTTGTGTTTTTGAACGGCTCACTTTCGCAATAATTAACATTTTAAAGACAGAGTTGATGACATCACCAGGCGCCCTGAGTATGTGCAGCATGGTAAAATTTGTCAGTTTGAACCCAGGACTTCTCAGATAAGTTCTATTTAACTCAATTTCAGCAGCAGACATTTTTATAGCAGCACATTAAAAAAAGTACAGAATCGCAGAAGTCATTAAGATAACTTGCAAGTTGTCTTGCCCTGTGCTGCAAATCCATCAAGTCTTGCAGGTTAAGCAGCCACGGACTGCACCAGTGCTTGCACAGGAACCTGCAAGAAATGGCTGTTACCAATTCAATACCTTTTCAGTCATCAATGAACCAATAATCCAGTCCAGTGTGTGTGTGATCCAGGAGTGCAGGGAACACTGATTTTGACTAGCACATCAATCTGTGGTCCTGTTCCTCTGTGGCCAGAGGATCCATGGCTCTCTCATAAGAGTTGCTTTATAAAAATTCTCAAAGACATAAATTCATGAATACCTTTTCCACTTTCATCCTCAAAGTACACTACTTCTCCTAGATTTCAAAGCCAGGCACTGTTTAATTTCAGCTTTTTTCTTTGAACCTCTCTTCTTTCCCTCACCCTTTACTCCACATCATATAATCAATAATCAAGTAGTCCTTGCAATCTTTCACATTCTCTCAGATCTGTGCATTCCCCCACCTCCCGGGATACCTCTCTCCCCATCTATTTGTTTAAATAAAACAAATGAAAATTGGCTTTCTCAAAGGAAAATGGCAGACTTGGGCAAACAATGTGGACAAAGAAGACAAAGGCTTAGTGAATGAGTACAGAGAGGCCCTTCAGTGCCCTGGAGAAGGACATTCAGGGGAGAAAGCAGTAAACTATGCACAAGGACTGGCTGCGGCAGAACAGATTATCCATTTCCAATTTAGTTTCCTCCATACAAAAAGTACTGGCAGTTGGTCATGTGGATATTTCCAACATCTTCAACTGGACTATCTGTAGAAGTTATAATCCCTTACGTAAGGAAGCACATCCTAAGAGAGGCTTTGAGGCTGTGCATCTATCCAGCTCTGGTGTTAGCTAACCTTGTAATTCCTTTGTATTGCACTATGTTTTCAAAACACATTTTTGTTCAGTACAGAATTTTATTTTGTGTCTTACTGGCGATGGTGCTGCTTGCAGAATCCCTTTTCTTTCCCTGTCCTAAGACTATTTAGTGATGCTGATGTGCTTTATTAAATTACAGATTTGTTCCAAAGGCTGCACTTTGGAAGAGTATGAAATGATCTCTGTTATTCATTTGTAAAACATTTTGTGGTGAGGGTTACTCTACGTGTATAGTCTTATTGTTGGTATTTAAATTTGAAAGCTGACTCTCCACAAAGAAAGTATCCCCTGTATATTTTGCTGGTTTCCTAGCCTTTTTTTACCCATGTATCTTTCACTCCTCCCAGTAGTTTTTGAAGTTATTGGATTCTGGTTATGATTCAGGTAGCTGAAAGATATTAAATTCCCAGTAGCTCTGTGAGTCGGAATAGCAGACCGAGGGGACAGATACTAGCAGTAATAATGCTATTGGTAGAAAAGCAAGAACTCAGCCCCTTACCCATTCCGAGAGGCAGCAGCCAGCTGGGCAGCCAGTGTGCACCCTTTGGCTTGCAAGCTTTAGACACAAAGTTCCCAGACAGGAGTGGATTAGTACAGGCTAGAAAAGAAAGCTGGGCTTGGGAACATGGGAGTACTATAAAAGGTGTGGTTTGTGGGAGATAAGAAGACATGAATTCACAGCTTTATCAGTCCCACTGCTTATGAAATGCTGCCTGTCCACATTTAGTATTTTGGTTGGTGTTTAGTAAGGCTTATCACTTTTTATGTATAGACGTCTAGAAAATGTGTTACTTTCAGCTCTGTTTAAATGAAAGAAAACAAGGATATAGCAAAGTCAGGAACCCACAGGAATACTGGTTCCTACTGTTGTGATTTATCCATAGGGACCCCCCTGGCTGTTGAAATTTACAGGACCTCCACTCTCTGAGACACCCTGGCAAAAGAAAGGCAAACAATGAAAAGTCCAGATCCATGAAACAGTGCGGAGAGAAGTGGCCATACTATTTTTCTTACCAGCATTACAGAGCAGCATTAGAAACTTAACAGAAAAAGGCCTGTCTCTAATGTATGGCCCTTCTGATATTCATTCAATACAGATTTTATCACAGGAATATGGTTCGCGTAGAAATGTGCCTTAACATTTATACTTGACAAGCTTTGGCACATTATTTCCCTATTTGTTGATCCTTGCTTCTATATTCCTCAGCTCCATCTTGATGTGCATGCCCCATATTGGCAAGCAAATGAAATACTTGCTCTAGTCAAGTGTAAACAAAGTCTTCCTTCCTTAACGTGAAAGCTGTAAAGAAACATGGAATGTAGTATATTATTAAAAATACATGTTTTAGATAAACATAGTAAAACCACTGAGCCACTATGTTCGTCATCTCAAACTTGCCATCTGTGAATGATGAGTGAAGGAAATATATACAGAAGTGGGTTCACTGTGCACGGTCTTCCTTAATTTATGGGGCTACAAGTCCATTAACATTACCTGATGGCTTCAAAGAAGCAACAAATTACAGTCCCGCTTTGCTGGTGTGTGTCCTGTTAACCAATGCCTTGGAAAAAGGGAGATTTTCCTACCTATTATAGGTTAAGGGGAAGAACAAAGGAATAAAATCCCCCAATTTCTCAGAGCCTGTGCCCAAACCTTGAGCAGGAAATGCAAATTTGTCAAGAGAGGTGTAAAGGTTGCCTATACATTTATCAGTCTTTCAAATTTCTGCTGGTTCGAATGGTTAGCAGCTTCATAAAATCAGTGAATTTTAAGCACACGAGATCTGGGCTGTACAGAATGAGAACTCTGAAGAAGAATTGAACAACCATTAGTCCCATAAACCTGGAACTAAAAATTAGACTCAAGTCTTCAGGACACATAAAGGAAAAAATGTAGTGCTGACCTTTATATGGATCAACGCATTTCATACCGTGAATGCTAAGAAGTCACAACAAAGCGCTTTTGAGAAAAGGAAGCATAAAGAGTCTTCTACAGAAATTTTTCAGTCCAGCAATGAAACACGAAACACATTCAAGCAAGTTAAATGTAACTTGAGGAATAATCAACGAACAAAAGAAGGTCTGAATTCAGACCGAACTATGACATCCTTTTCAACAGGGAATGTTTATTCACTTGAATAAATGGAATGGATAATTCAGTGGGAATATTTGTGATAGGTTGTGAAGGGAGTGTGTTTTAGATGACCTGAAATTGCTGCCTACTTTTTGTGCACGGTGAGGCGCTTAGCATGTCTTTTTTTATTGTTCAAGATTTTTGTGTAGATTGCTATGCGACTGTCTGCCTCCTAACTGTATATCCTGTGTTATGAAATCAGCAGCTAAATGGCCAAGAGTGAAAAAGAATCCTCTCACACACAAGAAAAACATGTCACAAGCAGGGTGCTGCTTGCATTGTTTTGTCTGTGAGTTAGTGGTTAGAGGAGGGGAACTCAGTGACTATGGACGTAACACTGTGGCTTAACAGATCTCTGGGAGTGGTCTTTTGGTGTCCTGGCACTGCAAAACATGCTGCGAGTTGTGACAGAAACTGTTAGAGAACACCAGGATGACTCAGTGGATTAACGGCAAAGTGCCACATATATCTGACTTCTGAGGATCTTAGCTCTGTTCTGAACACCGATGGTCAGGAAAACATCTTTGTGTTTTAAGTGTAAAAAAAAAAGTCACTTGTGTAGGGAGGATAGATGTTCTCTAAAAATTTCTTTAAGCTGTCTAGTATTTACTGTAGTCTCGGGTCTTAGCAGGTGTGTTTGCTGTGTCCTGGGGCAATGAATTGTTTTCCTTTCTGTTTGGTTCCTGAATTTCTGGTGCAAGAAAAACTCCTATTGGTTTCAGTGAAGAGCAAAGATACCAGTTGGCTGACTGGAAGATCCACAATAAAAAACTATAGAGACCGATCATGGAAGAAATTGGACCGTTTACCTAAATCCTTTATACCTGTAACCAAGATGTCAGATAATTTCCAAAGCTTGTACCCGTCATTGAGAAGTTAATGTTTGACATCAGCCTTGTCTGTGCAGTTAAATATTTTGAATAAGATGATCTACAAGTTTTATAGGGGTTTTGGATCCATTTTTCACAATCATGGATCTCCTTGATGACAAACATCCTCCCTGCTTTTTAACATACCTCCTCCTTCCTGTGGCTATTCTACTGGTTCCTTAGTTCAAAGAGATATCCCTTTTGAAGGAGATCTATGAAAAATAAAATGTCCAAAGTTTAGTCCCAGTCTTAGGTTTCATTTTTGACTAATATTAATAAATATGAATAGTGATATTTCTTTTCTCCTGGCTTTTGTCTACGCTGTTCTTTTGATTCTAAATTCTTGAAGGCAATGACTTAATACGTAACTAGAAACTTCAGGCTATGATCTCAGCTGGTTCTGCCTTAACTCAAATATTGATGACAATTCTTGATGCTGGTCACAGAGAATAACTGTTCTGTCATTAAAAGGAGCTGGATTTGGTCAGCTGCTATTCAGAATGTACGGGAGATTTAGCCCTGTGCGCTCAGGTCACAACCCCAAAATGTGTGGTACTGCTGGGGACCCACCTGGTTAAGAGGTGTAAAGGCAACTGATCCAAACAGAAGTGGTGGTCGGCCTTCCTCAGGAGCCTCACAGGTAAAGTATGGTCACTACAAAAGGAAGAAGGGAAAGGCTACAGTAGGCAGGTGGGACCATATCCATTTTATGCTGTGTCCAGGGCCTCAGACTGCCTTAATGCACCTGTAGAGGCAGTTTCAGGATTGGGGCCTTTGCATGGAAATAAAAATAATAAGGTAATAAATAATGTATTTATTAGATTATATCCAGCTAAGGCTTTGTGCTGTTAAAAATTTATGCCACTTGCTCTATTTAAAGCCATGTAATTAATAACTGGTTGTGAAAATTAAAAAAAAAAAAAGGTTGACTAAAAAACTCTATAAAGTTAATACCGACATGCTGAAGGAATTGCAGTTGTTACTTAAGGGCCAACCTGACTGAATGTAAAAACTTGAATTATAGCCAAGTAACACTGTATTTGGGAATACATCTGTGCCATGTTTCTGACTTTATTCTTGATCTTCCAATTTCCTCCTATTTCATGTGTGTTTTCTGACACCTCTCAAGCCTTGTAGGGTCAGATGTTTTGGGAGCAGACTGGGCTGGATTTTCAAAGAAACGGAGCTGTAATTCCCTGCACTGAGTTTATAACTCTTAGTACCTGTTTTCAGCTTTCTACCCACTCAACGGATAAGAGTTAGAACACCTCATTTTGTCTCTCCTATCCAGAGCTGAAGCATCAAGTCACTGTCTCCATTGGTAAGTTTTCTCTGCCAGGTATGACCGATACCATGAGTTTCCAAAACTGTTTTAAGGCACTTTTGTACCCAGTGTTGCTGGGAGTCCTTCCCACAACTCTCATTGCACAGTCTATTTCCCAAGGGTTTAGAAAAGCAAACTGTGCAGATTGACCAGGGATTAAGTTTTGTGGCCTTTAGGGGAGCTCCTTTAGTGGCCATCTGTTTTGACAAAGTAGTCACATTTCTTTTCAGAACTTCTAGCAAATAAATGGTTCAAATGCGACAGTTACTTACTTGACATGCTTACCAGCACTATGTAGAAGCTGGTGCATAGAAATCAACCAAATGTGTGGCCTTTTCTGTTATGGAACATAAAGGATCCAAGCATGCATGGACAAAAGCCATTTCTGGGCAGGCAGTTGCCTGCTGTGTCTCATGTGAAAGCTTTCTAGTTGACAGCTTTTGTAAGGAGGTGCTTCTCATGGATAAAATAGCAGAATTGGACTAATACGGGCTGTTGCAGAGATTACCTCCCTTTAATTGTCCCTTGCACAATATAGTAACTTTGTCCCCGTTTTATGGATGGAGGGGACAGCTAAGGGAATGTGGGAAATTCTCGCAAGCTCACCTTCTCCAATATATATATGTTAAGCATATTATTTTCACAAAAGGAATTAAAAACTTCAGAGCTGCTGTTAGGTAGATTTCATCTTGTCACTCCAGTACCTTCCAGAATTCAAGGCTCACAGAACTTTATTTCTTAAAGAGCTTTCACCATTACACAGAACTGAAACCTCTAATTAACCTTCCCTGGTATTCAAAATCTAGGCCAAGAGACAAATCTTGGAGGCTAGTTTATTTAAACAACAACTATGGGAGTGTTTACTTGTTTTATTTGTTGATGGAGAGGGAATGTTGAGCTCTCCTCTCTCTAATAACTCCAAAATTATTTATTTTTCATTTGGCTTAATATGCACATTGTTTTAACGTGAAAGTTCCCTGTTTCTATAGCTAATGTCAGAGTGCTGTACACGTTTGCCTCTAGCTTGGTTATTGCATCTTTCCATCTCTATAAGATACTTCTTAGGAAAAGGTCCAAGGACATCCATTTGGCTGTCACATTCCCAGCACATAGAAATGATTCATGAAATACCTGCAGATTATCAGCAAAGGCAGGAAAAGTGTGTCAGGAACATGAAAAAAATCAACCTCTGAGGGTATTCAGAGAAAGATTCCTTTCTTTCCAGGCTGCTAGACTAACTGGAAACCTGTTTTGCCTTGGTAATAAGTCCTTTGCCTGATAAATGTCCATCACTTAATTTGCAGTTTCACCTTGTCCAGGCAACTTTAGCAAGTGCAATTCATACAGCCGTGGCAATGGCAACTGCTTTGTATTTCTATAACGTGAATCAGCGTTGCAAATACACTAAGGGAGCAGCCTTTTGATAATCTGTATTTCAATAACCAGGCTGCAGTGCACTGATTTAAATCCGGGGAAGAATAGGCTGAGATGCTCAGTGATACCGTTTCAATTAATTCCTGCTCTCTCATCAGAGACTGTTAATCTTCTGCAAGTGACCTCAGTGGTGTGTGCACTGGCAAGCAAACTTACCTCAGATGTGAAGGAATAAGAAACTTGGACTGCATGAAGAGAAGGTAGAAGGGATGTTGGATGGAAATTGCTTGCTGCATATCTGTAAAGACAAACATGCAGCTGGTTTTTTTTTTT
>VYXH01007194.1:10161-23423 GCA_013397275.1 Burhinus bistriatus | reverse complement strand
TCTCCTTCTCCGCCGCCGGGGCGGGCTGACGGCCGTTCCTCTTCCTCCGATGCGGCCGCGGAGCCCATGAGGATGGAGGCCCGGGACGCGGCGCGGCCCAACCACGGCTCCGCCTTCAAGGCCTTTCCCGGCCCGCGGGACCCGCTCTGCCAGCCCGACAGCAAGGTGCGGAGCCCGGGTCAACCGAGCACCGGGCGAGTGAGCTCCACCACCCCCCGGTCGCTGTCTGAGGGGGAGGGGGACGTGGGTTTGGGGCTGGTGGCTTCTCTCGGGCCCTCCTGGGGGCATCCCCGGGGGCAGAGGCGCCCGTGGGCGGGTCTGTCTGCGCGGCCTCGGGTGCGAAACCTGCTGGGAGCTTTCGCAGAGTCACAGAAGGGTTTGGGTAGGGGGGACCTTAAAACTCATCCAGTGCCACCCCCTGCCCTGGGCAGGGACACCTCCCACCAGACCAGGTTGCTCCAAGCCCTGTCCAACCTGGCCTTGAACACCTCCAGGGATGGGGCAGCCACAGCTGCTCTGGGCAACCCCGGCCAGGGTCTCACCACCCTCACAGTCAGGAATTCCTTCCTCAGATCCCCTCTAAATCTGCCCTCTTTCAGTGTAAAACCGTTCCCCCTTGTCCTGTGGCTCCACTCCCTGATCCAGAGTCCCTGCCCAGCTTTCCTGGAGCCCCTTGAGGCACTGGAAGGGGCTCCAAGGTCTCCCCAGAGCCTTCTCTTCTGCAGGCTGAACCCCCCCAACTCTCCCAGCCTGTCCTCCCAGCAGAGGGGCTCCAGCCCTCCCAGCATCTCGGTGGCCTCCTTCGGCCCCGCTCCACCAGCTCCGTGTCCTTCTGCTGTTGGTGTCCCCAGCACTGGAGGCAGCACTGCAGGGGGGTCTCCCCAAAGCGGAGCAGAGGGGCAGAATCCCTTCCCTCGCCCTGCTGGCCACGCTGCTGGGGCTGCAGCCCAGGTTGCCGGTGGCTTTCTGGATTTTGACAGCCCCATCTCAGTAACGCCCAATGCTTCTGTGCTGCGAGAGACCCACTGTTAGTTTCCAACAGGGCTGTAGAACCAAAATCACAGGCGGAATCTGCCGGTGGATGGTGAACCCACACCTGGGTGTGCTCAGCTTACGGCCTCGGCAAGTGCGTGGATGTGTCTTGACGCTGCAGTTGTGTCTTGAGGAGTCAGCACCGTTGATGTGAAGCTGATAATTTTTGCTCTGTAACAAAATGAAAACAGTGTTTAGTGTTTCTCTCCTCGTTAAAACTGCCATCACACCCGGCAGAGCGGATTTTAGGAGGGGGCAGGAGAGCAGCTGCATTGTCAGACCAGCACCGCTGTGTTATTACACTAGTCTGCTTCAATAATCACTGATTTATAACGATGTGACTGGGGAGAAGCTGTAATGTGTCACATCTCCCACCATAGTTTTATTGTGCCTGAGGTTTAAGGTTGAGCTGTGCTTTCTTCTGATAAATGCTGTCATCTTTTCATGCAGTTTTTGCCCAACAAGATCGGCGGTTTTGCTTGCCCCGCTGGAAATGCATCCTGCGCTCTCAATTACAGCCCGGGTAAGACATCATTTTCTGCCCTGGCGTGTCATTTTGTTGGCTGTTCCCTCCCCACAGCAGCTTGGGGAGGAAGATGTGGCTGTTTTATTGACCGCTGCCGTGTTTCTCCCCTGCAGAAGTCCCCTGCCCCGAGAGCTACCGGGCAGTGGGGGAGCCTCGAGCCTTTGGCTCCAGCGCCAACGGGCAGTGGAGGGGCTTGGTTCCCTCTCTGGGCTCCGTGCCACAGAAGCCGAGGGTGAGCCGAGGCTCTTACCTTGAAGCTCGCAAAAACCCCAGGTGCGTACGGCTCCCCTCCGTGTTTAACCCTCCCTGCAGAGCCCTGTGGGAGCTTCAGGGGGGGATTTTGCCTGCACAAACCACTGGTATCAATGCAGAGCGAATTCAGGGTGGAGATAGTTGTGTGGGCTGAGATCGACTGGGTCTGTAGGTGCATAAACCTCCCTGTGGCAAAGATGCCTTCGTGAAGGGCATGAGCACTGGTTTTGGGCGGGCACAGCATGGCATAACCTGCCTCTCGCAGAAGCTAGTGATGTAACGGATCGGTTTTGAGAATATCGGGAATGCTGGGATGACAACGGGAACATCGTTACACCACTGGGAAACTGGGGGAGAAATAACACGTTGTTTTGTGATGAAAACGTGCTGGTTAGTGCACGCAGTGCTGGGCGCAGGAGCTATTTTTGCAGCTGGTATAAACTCGTGTTGCTTCAGACTTTTCCAAACCGGGTCAAGTCTTTTATTTCTTCTGAAAATCCCCACAGTGGCCAGCGTTTGTTTGCAAAGAGGGAAAATTAATTTCAACAGGAGAAACACCAGATTGACCCCTGTGGTTTTTTTTCACGGGCTATTAGATGAGATTGAGCGTGGGAGTGAGGAGAAGCAAAGTGAGGGAGGGCACCTGCTGTTATCGATAAATAAAAATGCCGAGCGCGGTGTCTCCAGGCCAGGTTCAGCCATTTTGTGGTGCGTGGATGGAAGCGGGAGCTGGTGGATCTGGCGGGAAGGTCTGGCCAGGGGGTTTCCAGGCAGTGGATCATCGGCCTCGTAGTGCCACCTGGTGGCATTGGTTTGGCCTCACGGGCCTGAGGAATGGTTTCAGATCAAGCTGATGGAGAGCCAGACTTCAGCTTTGAGATGGTTCTTAAAACACAAATAAAATACTAATTTTTGATAGCCTGGTTCTTGGCTGGGGAGAATGAGGTTACGGACTAAAACATGTATGAAATCAAATAAAAACATTTCTTTCTCTCCTCACAGTGGCACGTCCAACAGTTTTGTAGGAAAATCAAACCACCATTGCCATGCGTCAGCTTTTCCAATCAAACCCGCTCAGAGTCCCTCCTGGAGCGGGCCGTGTCGCCGCAGCCTGCTTAGCCCCAAGAAAACTCCCCGGCGGTTCATCAGCACGGCGGAAGAGGTAAAGAAAAGGCTGGGAGACCATTTGGTGGGTGGTTATTTCTGAGGAGATCTCCTTTGAGCATCACAAAGTGCTTGAGGCGGCTCTAACTGACTACCTTGCTCTGGATTCGCTGGCTTCAGAAGCTGGCTTCAGCTCTGCTCGCGTTCAGACTTCAGCTGCGGTTGGTCTGATTAAGGCTGATGGTTGAACTCTGCAAGACCCCTGGATGTGCTTGCACCCATAAAATCTCTACTCCCATATGTATCTGCTCGCTATCCACGGTGTCTTTGTTGAAATCCTGTTGGCCAGACATATCTGGTTATTCCCCTGCAGACTGTTCGAGAGGAAGAGCGAGAGATCTACAGGCAGTTGCTTCAGATGGTCACAGGAAAACAATTCTCCACATCCAAGCCCTCTTCGCTATTCCCCTTCCATCTGTGAGTATGTAAAATGCTCTGCCCCAGCTGACAGCCCCGCATGTATTTGCTGGCAACTTACTGTCTGTTGTTCCTAGGTCCAGGTGTTCAAATTCCAGCAAAACCGTAGTGAAAGAAACTCCCAGCAAGAACTCAAAGCTGTTTGAAACTCACAGTGTCGCACCAGCCAGTTCAGCGGCCAGCGTCCTCAGAGCACAGGAGCAGCCGTCACACAAACCGTCACTCTACTCCCCTCCCAGCTATCCCTCCACTGTCTTTCAGTCCAGTAACTCCACAGCCCAGCATCAGCAAGAAAATCCACCAGCATCTAACACTCAGTCTGAAGGTAAAAAAAAAAAACCAACGAACCAACCAAATGAAAACCAAACCCAAAACAAACCCCCAAATTGTGGCATTTAACTTAAATGTATGTGGCAAACCCACTTTTTCCCCTCCCCCTCTGTATTTGGACTCTTGCAGCAGTTGGGGAAGTGGGTCATAATTGTGAGGATAACAACATTCCATAAACTTTATTCTCTTTAGGATCGGACTCTGTCATTTTGCTCAAGGTAAAGGATTCCAGAACCCCAGCACCAAGGTAAGAGGCTGTAAAATGGTATGTGGAGGAATGGGTGGGTTATGTTTGCTTTTTCAATTCCACGGAGAAGTGAGAGTGCGGAGTAAAAGGTGACCGGTGGTTTTCTGAATGTCTCGTGAAGAGAGACCAGTTTGCTGTAGTTGCAGGAACTTGAGTGTGATGTATCAAACCTCTTATTTGAGACCCGACTATAAGCCTGTCGGGCCAGATAACCAAGTTGGCTGCCCTTGGTTGTTACAGCAATAAGTATAAGCAGGAGCCCCTCTGCCTACCATCCCTTGGCATCAACCATAAACATTGGTCTTTCCACTCTGAGAGCGAACGGTTTCTGCACAACATGCTGTTAATTTCAGCAGCTAGAAGAGGCCTAGCTAAAAACTAAAGTTCCTGAACAAAATTGGTCCTCTTTTACCTCAAACCAGGACAAAGTCGGTGGCAGATCTGTCTGTAGCTCTTCTTGCTCTGGCAATAAGGATGTCCTCAGCCAATACTTACAAATCACTTCTCCAGCAATTACTTTCCATGTGAAGAACACTTACACTTGTCCTTTCTCCCCGGTTCTAGCCTCCCGTTCTTCCAGGCAGAACTGTGGATCAAAGAACTGTAAGTACATGTTTTCTGCTCTGTTTTTCTGTCGTGAGTGTTCACGTGTAGAAATAAAACACTGATTTGTTCACATAAACTGTGCTTTTCAGGACCAGCGTCTATGATTCACGAGCTCGGGAGAGGTGGCGGCAAATTGAAGAGCAGAAGGCACTGGCCTTACAGCTGCAAAGCCAGGTAACAGCTAGTGGTTACTAAAAGAACAGTCTTTGCAAGTCGGAATGTTAAACCACAGAATAGGAAGCAAATTGGAAATGGAAAAATGACAAAAATCAGCTCCTTTGTGGTCTGGCGTCTTCCCCTTCCCATGGCAGGGCTCTCGGTAGTGTCTTGGCCGGGATAAATGCTCCCCCTCCTTGTCCCTTTCTGCATCTCCTGGAACAACTGGCCCCACGTTGCTCCCTCGCAAGCCCCAGAGAGGTGAATCCCTTGGACACCACCTAATCTGAGGGTCTCTCCTTCAGCGGTTGCAGGAACAGGAACACTCAGTGCAGGATCTGGTGGATTTAAATCTTCGAGTACCTCTCGAGAAGGAGATCCCTGTCACGGTGGTCCCGGAAGAGAAGGAGGATGCTAAGTCAGCTGATGGTGAAGAGGAATTCCCTGAAATCACTGAGGTAAATCTGTTTGGATCTAGCATATGCAAACAGGCGCTTGTGTGCATAAAAGCTCTAAATTCTGAGATCTGTGCACAGAAACAGATGGCTGTTCCCTTTTGCCACGTAAATTTTGTAGCAAGCTTATCCTTTGAGGAGCAAAGACTAAACTTGGGTTTGAGTCCAGCCTTTGTGATGGGAATAGCAGGAACTCTCCCTTCCAAGGCTGTCTGTGTCCTCCCTGTAGGAAATGGAAAAGGAAATAAAGAACGTATTCCGAGGTGGGAACCAGGACGAGGTCCTCAGTGAAGCTTTTCGGTTAACAATCACTCGGAAAGACATTCAGACCCTCAATAATCTGAACTGGCTCAATGATGAGGTGAGGAGTCTCCCTTGGGCTGTTAAGATGTTTTCCTTCAGCAATTTGAAGTAGGTTAAAGTGAACAAACACGCCTGCCTTCTCCGTGCTGAAAGAAGTCAGAGTGAATAGCAGGTGTGGGCTGTGCTTCACACTCTGGAGCAGTTAATCTGTGGAGAAACCCATGTGTTAGGCCAGGCATTGGAAGAAATAATAGTGGGAGGAGTGGGACTGACCATGGGCATAATCAGGGGAAAAAAAATAAATGAATCTTGAATAGAGAAGACTGCATTCCTAAATCTTTCTGGATTTTTGAAGGTGTTAATGCTGTAAATCCCTCCGGGGACAGGTCTTCAGAGGGACAGGTGGAGGCAAAACCAATTTGTTACCTAATTTTGCGCAGGGGCAGAGCACTTTATGGAGAAGTGTCAATGCTCAAATGTGTCCTGAATGCTTTTTCTTTCCCAGATAATTAATTTCTACATGAATTTGCTGATGGAGCGGAGCAAAGAGAAGGGTTTGCCAGCAGTACACGCGTTCAATACTTTCTTCTTTACCAAATTAAAAACGGCGGGGTACCAAGCCGTGAAACGGTGGACTAAAAAAGTGGATATCTTCTCTGTGGATCTCCTCTTGGTGCCTATTCATCTGGGAGTTCATTGGTGCCTGGCAGTGAGTGTTTTAGTTATTCATGGTAGAGCATGGCTGGAGCAGGTCATCCTATGAACCCACCTGGTTAGGGCTAAAATGTCACGGCTTTTGAGTGATGCAGTTGTCGGGTGTTTGCATGGGGGGAAAATGTGTATTTGTGGCTAAAATCAAAGTCCAGAGTGAGTAAAAAGACATTAAAAAGTTGCAGCTATGTTTCTAGTCTTTTAAAAAAAAAAAAAAAAAACAAATAGCTGCGAAGGTCACGTTAGGCTAGCTTATTCTCTGGAGAAAGATCTCATTTCCACGTTCCCACAAACTCACCTTTAGAGACGTCACCACGGGATCATTTTAGAGAGATTTAGATGACAGATAATGCACAGCTTTCTCTCCCTCCTGCCCCTGGTTGATTCCGTCCCTTCTCTTGGCTGTGGCACCTCTGCGGTGACAGATCACGCGTGGTTTTTAAGCCTGCATCAGCCTCCGTAGCTCAAACCCCCTCAGAGGGTTGTGAAGCTGCGCAGAAAAGCGGCGCTGACACGGGTGGGTGGTGGGGTGGAAATGGGGCACGAGGCCCCAAAAAAAACCACCTGGGAGGGACTCATGTCTTGAACTGCTGAGAATGTACACGTCAGGTGGAGCAAAGCCTCTGTAAACCTATCTGTCTACAGCTTAACAATAAGGATAACAGAGTGCTCTTGTGTTTGCCCTGATTTAGAGATTCAAGTGGTTAAAGAACACAGCAGCCAGGAAGGATTTCGGGGAGGGCTGTACTGGGGGTGGTAGAAGTCCTCTGAAATCCTTCTCTGCTGTGAAATGGTCTAAACTGGTTTCTTTCCGTCGGGAGAGAGTGTGTCCCAGCAAAGAGATGAGCTCCTCGTGTTGTGCGTTACTAATGAATCTCTCTTTGTGTAGGTTGTAGACTTCAGGAAAAAAACCATCACCTATTATGACTCCATGGGTGGAATAAACAGCGAAGCCTGCAGGATACTGTTGTGAGTAACACTTGTTTGAGTTGTGCCCGTTTAAAAACCGGACAGCTTGTTATCCTCCCCTGGAAGCGACAGCCCTTCCGTGGGGACAGCCCCTTTCTGGGTCCTGAAAGGAGGATTTGGAGGAACATCCTGGTTTTCACACTTCGTGTTTTCACCATGCGTTGCTGACACGGTCCATGGTTACAAAGCTGGTTTGCGAGAGAGTCCTGTGCCGATGCCCGGTCTTTGCTTCTTCCCGGAAGAACTGTCAGTCAGGCTGGTGTTATCTTCGTGGTTTCAGACCCGTTCTGTTAAGGATGTCAGGCTTTACCAGTCTTACAGAGTCATCTTGGGCATCATCTTTAGGAGGAAAACCGCTTCTCGGACCCTGAGGGATAGGGGTCCTTCCTTTGTCCTGCAGCTGCTTGAAGAAATGGCCTCTCCTGGCCCCTTCCTCTAGGTGGGAGCTTTTCCTGCCTGTGGCACACATCAGCTCGGTAGCTTGGCCTTTTGTTTCAAGAGGGAGATTCTGGCGAGTGCAATGGTGTACGTCAGGTGCGGGAGTGTCTCTCGCATCAGGCTGTGGATAAAGGTTTGCATGGAGTTCCGTTCTTCTGTACGGAGTTCCAGCAGGGTGTTACAGGCCGTGCCATGCCTCCGAACTAGAGCTGGGTGAAAGATGTTCTTCCTGGGTTCAAACTACAGAGGAGAGCTTGACTTTCCTATCCTGAGTGATGGTCCAGCAGGGAGTGGAGCTAGCTGCCTGCTTTCCGGCCTCTTGTAGAAGAGAGGTACTTACATGTCCAATCCAGAACTGTTTTCCCATATTTGGAAGCTGCTTCTGAGTGAAGTGCGATTAAAAATGAGCTACTGTCTGGGCTAAGGGTGAAAAAAACCCTCTTTTCGAAGGTCCCTAGTCATGTAGGGGCGTCAGGCTTGATACAAATCAGATTGCAAAGTGATTTACAAAACACAGTCCCCAGTTCTCTGTCACTCCGACGTTGACCCTGGGGCGGCCGTCGGCTCTGTTTCTTGTCTCAGCTTCGCTCTGACGCTGACTTGGGAATCTGATCCTGAGTCTTCTGGCATGAGGTTGAGTATGTCAGGGGAGGTGTCACTCATTCAGTCGAGGAATGTGAATAATGATAAAGACAGACAGCAGACAAATGCCATTTCCAGTCCATTTAACACCTTCATTTTCCAGTTCAGGTGTTTTGCAGTCTGCATGCACCGGCTTTGCTTAAATAACTATAAAAATAGCTGTTTCCTTTTTCCACGCTGTTCTGTGATGTTGGTCTGAAGGGATGAAAGGGAAAGGAAAAGTATAAAATCATTGGAAGTGGCTCAGGGCAGCGTCTCTTAGCTTCGCAGCGTGGCTTCTCCCTCCGTGTTTAAGAACGGTGCGAGCAGAGCTGGCCTGCCTCGGGGCAGGGATGGTCTGAGTGAATTCAGTTCCTTTCAACCCGAATTTCTTTGATTCCAAGGAAAAAGGTGCGGATGTCTGGTGAAATGAAGCACCTGGGAGGTGAGAGGGGGACCCAGGAGTCCTCCCCGTGATTCGTTTAGGGGTCTGGGATGAGGGAGCAGATGCCCAGACTGGTAGTGGAGAGTACCAGAGGATACAAGGTATTTCAGCCACGCAGGGTGAGAGCCGTGATTTCAGGTCACTGTTGCCCTGGACGTAATTGTTTTCCCTCTGTTTCCTTTTAGGAGGCTTTTATTGGTTGAATGCAGTGGGAGGATCACACCGGGAAGAAGGGACGGAGGTCCTATTCATGGTTAGTGACCCTTTCATGCTTTCAATCTTTAGAGCTTCCTAAAGGTGGTGAGTGTTGTACCATTAGCCAGACTTTACGGAGGAGGGAAACTGAGGCACAGGGAAGGTAACGGATTAAATACAAGGGCCACTGGCCAGGCTTGGGCTGAGCAGGGACCACAGATGTTTGTGGTTTGGTGACTGCCGTGCTTTGTTTCAGTGTCTGGGCTTTCACACTGCTTGGGTGTGAGACCTGGAGAGGATGTTAAGAAATCCTTTCTTTCTCTGATTTTATCTGTTTCTTTGATTTTAAGGCAGCTGCCTCTGTTTTTGGGGGGTTTCTCTTTGAGAAACACAGTGCTTGGTATCTCAGCTCTGTCTGTGTTTTGGAGCGGACCTTAACCAACATGTTAAAGTGAGCTAAAAACTTGATTCTAGTGTACCAAGGCTGGAGGAAAGTGTAGGGGATAGAACGCACGAAGCGACTCATGCCTGTGAAATCTTCTTATCTCCTGCTAGCAGCAGCGCTTGAAATGCTTACCTTTACGTGCCCTTTACTTCAAGGCTTGCAGACATTTAGCAGGATGCTGTGGAGTTGATTTCAACAATTCCCTGAGGCACCTGGTCAGGTTTCTGTGTGTGTGTAAGCACCGTAGAGGGCAAAAATCCATTTTCAGATTTAGGAAACCGAGGTTAAAAGCCTGCAGTATTTGACGGGGCATCTCAGGCACGTTGAGTTTTGATTTGGCGTGTAATTACACTTAATAATTCTGTGTGAAGCATTTTCTCTTTGAGATCCTGACAAAGTTCATCAATTAAGTTCTGCTTCCCGAGTTGTCTCACGATTCTAAGTTAAGGCATTTTCTTTCCGTCTCCTCCTAAAAGGTGGTTCAGGCTGTTGCCTAGGCAGGACTGGTGCCGTATTTCTTACACGACATGTCTGATGTTTGCTGATCTCCATGTGCACGCTAGATTGCTTGAGGCTGCTTTTAGGATACCACAGAGGTGATGATCACAGTTAACGTGAACTGGGTGTAGTGGGTTGTTTCCTCACTCTTGTAGAAGACAACTCAAAATTTCCTGGCTGCTGTGCGTGTGTCGGCATTGCAGCTCTGGCTTGTGGTAGTTGCAGATAAAACTGGATGTGCTGAAGCCACCTGATCGCTTTATTCACTGAAGCTCTGCCATCATTTAAACTTCACTGGTTTCTTCCTCGTCTGCCAGACAAGTCTCGCACTTGGATCCTCTCTCCACCCCCGCTCCGTATGTGCAGACCCCGTCCACGCGGAGACATTGCTTGGAGGCTCGTCCCCGTTCCTCGTGTGATGCATCCCATTATTTATCTGCACAGCTTCACTCCCCGTCTCTAACACGCAGAACAGAGTGGGCCGTGTGCTGCTGCTCTTTTTTCAGCTGAGGATTCGAGTGGGTTCTGTAGTAGGCAGTAATTGCTAGTTTGTTTTTTTTTTTATTGCAATTGAAATGAGGCCGTTTGATTAATTAACGTTTTCACCATGTTTGTGTTGTGGTGCAGATAGTCT
Organism: Burhinus bistriatus; assembly: GCA_013397275.1. Lineage (NCBI taxonomy): Eukaryota > Metazoa > Chordata > Aves > Charadriiformes > Burhinidae > Burhinus > Burhinus bistriatus. The sequence continues at coordinate 12,979 of VYXH01007194.1, read as the reverse complement.
GCCACTGTACTGGAGGCTCTGTTCACCCTGATTTTGAACTCGTTGCAAGGAGTTTCTTCTCCATCCATTAGGTTTTATTTTTGGAGATGAGATATGGAGACTTCTCATGCTCAGTGAAAGGGTTTGGGTTTTATTGTTGGTTTGTGGGTTTTTTTCCTGAGATTTACCCCCTGCTGATCTTGTCTTGTCCAAACTGCAGCCGAGGCAAAGCAGCCAAGCAGAGCTTCCCAAGAGCAATTACAGCAGTCACTGGCAGCCAGCAGACCCTCTGCTGGGGAACTGGGCTGGGAGTGTGTGTCCAGCTAATGAAGGCTGATAGAAAACGCTTGTCTGGACCTGACCTAGTCTTGGGGGACTGCCAGGAGGGAGACTCTCCTCCTTGACGCTTCTACATCCAGCAAAACCCTATTTCTGGCTGTTTTCTGGAGGTGTGATCACTAGGAAGGGGCTGGTTTCATGTTCAGAGGCTGCTGGGTCATTCTCCTGCCACTGTGAGTACTTCATGCAGTGGACCTGCATGTTTCAGGGACTCTTCAGCCCAGAAGAGTTTTTTCTTTGAGTAGTTCTTTGGAGTTATGATAGAGAAAATCCACTGACTGGCACCAAGGCAGCAAGTTTGACCCCACATCATCTCTGTGGGTTGCATCGCCCCCTTCTCCCATCGCATTTCGGCGTTTACTAACAGCGAGAAGCGATTTAGCCAAGTCTTTGTGGATCAGATTTCCAAAAGATGGCACATCTCCCCGCGTTGGCGGCCAAACCCGCCTCCCTCTCCGTGCCAGACGCTCTCTTGACCCCTCCGTTCCAGCCAGCAGCATCTAATCCCTTGCTTTTCCTTTCCAAACTTTCTGATCGCAGCCGCGACAGTGAGAAGGCTCCTCGGGCTGTTTTGAGAAGATGCCAAACGTGAAGGAGATGGTTTCTGTAGATCTTCCCGGTCCTTTTGGTAACCAAGATGAGCAGAAGGTGTCTGCAAAGCTGAATGTCACTTAATGACACTGGCAGCCAACAGAGAGGGGCTTCTTTAGGGCCATTAAGAATGTCTTGGGCCCATCGCCTCATCTCCTTGGGCTCCCTCTAGTCCACTTTTATGTCTGGTCCTTCCTGAGCCCCCTTTTCCGCCCTTCCCAGTGAAGGGAATGGTTCAAGGTGTTCCTATCTGCAAAGCAAAACACATGGGCGTGCTTTGGGCATGGTCTTGGTAGAGTTTCTAAACTTCTTCAAGGCAGCAGGAAAAAAGTGCTACTTTTCTGTTCTCCCAGTGGTGCAATTGAGGCCAAACTGGTGGAAGCCTCTTTGGGCAGAGGAGATGGGCCAGTACCCGTGAACTTTCCTTGTTCTCCAGTTCTAGGAACTGGAATGGGACTGGTTCTGTGACTCTTCTCCCGTGCTTGTGAAAGGTATTTGACATCCCACCCCCACCACGGTTGGCTCCTTCTCCCGCTTGTGCTCCCCACTTGACTCAGTCCCTGTAGAAGCATCTTGGAGAGGACCATGGTGTGGCTCTTCCCCAGGCTGCCTCCTCTCCGTCCCCAAGCCTTGGACCTTTTTTGAGAAAATCAGGACCTGCCTACTTTGCCTCTCCTTGAAAGCATTTGCTGTCTTGTCTTCTGCTGTGGTAAGAAATCAAATCAAGAGTGGAAGGGAAGCCTGGGAGAAGAGCTGCAGGAGAACATCTGCCAGCGCTTGAACCCACCACCAGCCTGGAGAGGAACTTCGTGGTGGGTTTTTTGATGCTTTACACACAGGGTGATTGTTCCAGAGCTGCTGGGATGCTGTTAAGGTGGTGACGAATTTGTTCCTGTCTACCTTTATGCTAAGTGAGAGCCCCAAAAGACGAGCGGGACCAGTTCACAGGACGCCGTCAGAGACGGAGTTCAGCTCTCCAGTCTCCCCTCGAGTGTAACGCTCCGCTTGCAGGAGCCTCTTGAGGCAGCCCCGTGGCTGCTGAGCTTTTCTTTGCCATGAGTCACTCTCTGATGAATTAGATTTGTTCTCGCTGGTTTATTTGTGGTTTTGACTCTCTGCTTGGCAGGTGTGTTTTTTGGATGAGTTTTTGAGTTCTGCTCGGTCCTTCTTTTGACTGCCTCAAAGCCTGGGTCTATAGAGCCCTTTTAAAAATGGCCAATACTGAGACGAAAATATTGGACTTCCATTTTGCATTAATTCTACAAACATGGCAGAGGACATCTTAGGTAAACTGACATATGGTGTACTGGCTGGTTTCCCCTGTTCCTCTAAGTAAGCTTTCTTTGTCCTCTTATTCCTACAGGCAATACTTAAAACAAGAAAGTCTTGACAAGAAAAGGAAAGAGTTCGACACTAATGGCTGGTCGTTGCTGAGTAAGAAGAGTCAGGTAGGTTTGGGCAGCCAGAGGTTTGGAGAAGGGGTCTCTCTTGGTCCTTGCTTTTGTTCTTGGCCCTGACGCACCTTTCCTTGCCAGTTTTCCTGACGGACGCATTCTCGTGGTGACTCTAGGGGGTGAACAAATCCCAGATCTTCAGTGGCAAGATGCTTTGCTGCAGATTCCCACACAGATCTACGTGGAATTCGGGAGGCTTTCCTGAGCCAGGGCTGCCCCAGTGCCGCCTTGATTCCTGCTGCCCACTCTCTTGTCTTCATCTCCCCTTACTCACACTGGCATTTGCCCATCTGTGCAGACCTGCCTCGTTAGGACTTGCTTGAGTGAGGTCCCTCGCTTGGAGCTCTTCATCCTTAGAAGCCAGAAAGTGGGGACTGGCTCCTCTGGAAACGACAGTTGGTTTTGTGTCCAGTGTGCCCAGGTGGCCAAGGCGGCCAACAGCATCCTGGCCTGTA
>VYXH01007193.1:169543-183544 GCA_013397275.1 Burhinus bistriatus | reverse complement strand
TATGTAGAGTGCAAAACCTGTGGGCTATGGCCCATTACCTGTTGGGACAGTGCTAGTCCCATAACCCCTCAGCCCAGAGCTGCAAACACAATAGCCCTCAGCTATCCCCAGTGGCAAGCCATAAAAATTCTCCCATACCTCAAACCAAGCCGTAATAATGCGACACGTTACTGGACCAGCCGCTGGGAAAACGGCCTTTGTCTGCCAGCTCTGCCATGGATATTTGGGCAACTTTCCTCTGGAAGCCCTTCACCTCCAGCGCCCAAGTCCATCCCTGAGGGCAATGCAGACTGAAGCACTGTTGTCTTTTCATCTGGCAAACCAGCGGATTGAAACAACAGCGGCAAATTATGTGGATTTCTCCCATATGTGGGATCTAAGCTCTGAAGTCTAATCGTGACCGCTTAATTGGCAATAATGTTAACTGTTTCACAGCTCGACTTTGTTCCAGAACCAGCGTGCATCTGTTGGGGCTGGACATACCTGAGTAAACCGTGATGGTCCTTTCATTTGAAAAGGTACAAATATGAGTTGTCCATGGATTTTAGTATAGGTTATAGGGAAAGAAAAGATGAAAAGTTGTAAATTGGAGTATTGGCTACTCCTCCCTGCACAGAGACTGGAGAATTCAGGATCCAAGATGTGTGGGCACCGTGGGACATGGTGGGTTTGTGCACAGGTGGGATACTGGGCAGAGGAGGTTCCTCCTCTCGGGCTCAGAGCACACGAGCAGAGGAGCCGTGCTCTCACTCATACGAGGAGATATGGCATTCCCTACGACCTGTGTGTATTCAGAGGCGTCTCATTTGTCTGCTCGTTGCAATGTTCAATTCCACCTCTGTTACTTGATGTGTTACTTGAATTTATTTAAAACGTCAGGAAATTAATGCCTTAACTTTCAACCTACTAACTGGAACATTATTAATTGGTCTATAAGTTGCTACCAAAGCAACCTGTAATCTAGAGGCCAAAACTAGAAGAAAGCTTTGGTCTAACACTCAGATGGTCTCACACTCAAACTAAGGCTCAGCCTACAAACAATCCCGCAGGAATTTCACTGTAACATCGCCACTGCAAGCTCCGCTAAGGAGCATCCACAGAGGAGTGTGGAAGCTATTGCAGATTTCCAAGGAACAGCTCTTTTGACTTCACTTAGCTGTGGTTGTGTGTCAGATCCCAAAAGAGGACTTTACAGTTGAAAGGTTCATAATCATACTTGTATTATTTCCTGTATTTGCAAATGATGGCCATCTTTTTAATTAAACCTATATTCGTATTTATTATTATAATGAGATCACAATGTGCTGAATGCTCTCTACTGCTAATGGAAGGAAGACTTCCCCAAAAAGGGTTAAATTATTAAAAATACTAAGAAATCGCTGGCAGTGTTGAGAGTCTGAGCATCCAGATGATTGAATTTTCTGGAGAAAGATTGCTGTCTTTATTAAAAATATTGCCAAGTTTTGCTGAATCACTCTCACTTCACTTCAGCCCTCTCGTGGAAGAATTTCGCTGCAATTAACCTCACAAAGCCTAAGCCAAAAAAAGACGTTTCCTACAGCTGTGAAACTGGTGCCATATCAATAAAAAACATCTGAAACTCCTGCAAGCAATCAAATGGTGGGTGGTGGGCTAGCAAGAATCTGGCTCTATTGTCACCGTAACTGCATTCAGGTTGGTATTCCCTGGAAGAGGTGCAGCGATGTTTCCAGAGGTTTGCCGGGAAACCTAGAAGTCAACTTGGAGACTGCTGTGGTGTGGTGCACTGGTAGGCACCTGAGCTTTATGGAGCTCCTTAGTAGTTCAGACGGGGTCACACCAGGAGATCAGCGGGGACGGCTGGCCAAAGCGCACCCCAGTTGTGGGAAGAAGCTCCTTTCAGCATCAACAGCTTACCCAGGAGACTCAGGTGCACAGTCAGCATGGTCCCATCCCAGCACAGAGTAGGAGACAGTTTTGTCTCCCTCTTGTGAGCTGCTCCCAGAGTTCCCAGAGTGCCTCCTACGTGCCTTGTGGTCTCAACCCTATGTAAAAGACCCTAGGAAAAGCTTAAGGATGGCATTCCAAAGCAATGGTCATGCTTTGGCTACAGCCAGCCATCTGCCAGAATATCTCATACAACCTCTGAAACTGGTCGCACTGGTTTTACAGGGGATCCTGCACAAGTCATCAGCTGTACCGATAACCAGCGTACACCAGCTCTGTGCCAAATGCATACTTCTGGGGAGCAATACCAAATTTTGGGGTGTTGTCTTCTGTTAACCTAGCCCCTGCTGATGCAATTGCCAGTGATTAGCTAGATGCAAGCTCGCTAGAGCATCAGAAAAGGCTTTGGCTCATAAGCCACTCTGGTTCGGCGAGTGTATTGTGCCCAGACTCAGCACTCTACCAGCGATGTAGGACTTACACGTTTTTGTCTCTACCTCGTCTCTTGCCATGACTCTCTCATGCAAGCGTAGCTCCCTGAAGCAAGTGTACCTGTCCAAAGTCTGTCTGTCTACTCACACCAATCTGTATTTTTAGGCTTATTGTGCTCCCACAGACACTCGGGTCAGTTCTTTCATATACAAAGGTCCAGAGGGCTCTGCAAAAGCTCTTATGTTGGATTGCAAATGCATTAAGCCTGGAAGCTCAAGGTTTGCAGTATGAGGTAAGAACACAAGGAAGAGAAAGTGAAGCGACATCATGGGATAAATGACAAATGCCCAATCTCATTTATTTAATACTGCTTTCATGTCAAGTGTTGTAGCTATTATTCTTACCTGCTTCCTCCTGTGGATGAAATTTGTCCCTATCTCAACCCAACCCAAACGAGGGCTTTTAGCAAAAGGGCTGGATGCATTTTTCTGCCCAGCCTCCAGCTGTAAATTCCACCCCTTCTGCCTGTGATTGCATCAGCAACCACTTTCCTGCACAGCCACCCAACTCAGCTTCCTGACCCAAGCAAAAACTAGCACTTTTGGAAAGGTAAGTTTTCTGCAGGGCTGGTGAGCTGGTGTGGATGACCACGCCGCCACCCCAGCATGGAGGCAGCAGCGATGTGCTGGTGGAGGGAGGGGATGGTCAATGCCTCTGTGCCTAAACCAACCATGAGAACATGTGCTCGTGCGTCCCTCGGAGGAAGCAGGTGTAAGTGGCTGGTGACTGATAATTCATGTTTCCACCATGATTTTCAGGTAAAACTTCATTAGGTGTAGAGTATATGTATATATCTGCTCTCGTCATTAACAACATGAGGTTGCACTTTGCAGCTTCATGTGCTTCAGTCAGCATTTAGTCAGCAGCAGGTGACTTCCCCAGCAACGTGGACATCACCGAACTGTTTCAGAGCAGTCCAGCCCAGGACAATGCCTGGTAGCCAAGTCCTGGCAGGGCTCGCCCCTTGCCAGCCTTTCTAGGAGCAGCTGAGTGGTATCCAGAAAGGGAACTTTATTATAGGGAGATTATGTGGTGCTAGGAGCAAGATAATGCTGTTCAGAGACAAAAAAACTTGCACCAACCCACCCCCAAACTTGAAAAAAAGGGCAGTTTCTGGCGTTTCAAGCCCTGCCTCCTCTGAAGAATGAGCTGGAAAGAGATTTGTCACACATCTGCTCACACGGGCGGGATGGTCGAGCAGGCTGGAGAGTCTGTCTGTCCCACAGAGAAAAGCTTCAAACTGAGAAATCAGACCCGTGGTGCCTGCAGGCGGCACCGGGAGCGGCAGGAGGAAGCCACGGGACCTGGGGCTCCCTGCCAGGATGCCCTCAGGACAGCGCCTGGCAAGGCTGGTGTCCCCTGCGTGCCAGGTGTCCTTGGAAGGTGGGGACATTAATTTTATCTTGTCAGTGAAGTCTTCGGTCCAGAGAAAGCGCTACAGGGCCCTTCTGGTTAACACCAAGAAGCTAATTAGATATGCCTCTAACTTAATGAAATCCTGAGCAAAGTCATTAAGGGTTTTGATGACAATAAGTGACTTAGAAAGATGCTAATGAGATGCCACAGGGACCTAGTATGCAACCAAAGCTGCAAGATTTATTCCACGGGTGTCCTGGAAATAGAAAGCATATATATATATATATATGCATATATACATGTTGGCTCTTAAATGGGAGCCTGCAAGCTTGACGTTTCTATACGAGGCCCTTCAAAGGAAGAGGCCCAACGTATTTCTGGGGACTATGTCACTCTGAGGGAGAGTCTGCCGCAGAATACTAAAGAAGGGCTAGCAGATAGGATGACTCAGTGACTGCCGCTGATTAATCTTCCTACTTTGTTCATTCTGGCAATTCCCCAAGAAGCTGTTTTTCAGTTCCTACAGTGCTGCAGCAACGATGTCCAGCAGCGCAAGCTGCAGAGTGGCCTAAAAGGGATGTCTTACGCCTTAACAGAAAAGGGTTCATGCAGGTTTTTTTTTTTTTTCTTGGAACTATTTGCAAAATAAAACCTTGGGCCACTTGTGAAGGCACGGTCCTTCCCTGAGAAAGACCCCTGCCCTGCCCCAGCACACACCACCCGGGCAACACACGGCACGCAGGAAAGGCATTATTGCCCAAAAGTCCCCTTCTGAACACTTGTCGTTTCTTTGTGATCCTCTCACATTGTCCGGAGAACTAATTACTAATTAATCCCAATGTGGGCTTCACATTCAATGGCTTTCCAGCAATGAAACTACTCCCAGAAATAACAAAGGTTTTCAGGATTAAGGATAAATTAATTACCGTAAGGCACAACAATACAGTTAATCCCAACCTCTTGTTCTCCCGTTTAGCTTCACAGTAAGGCAGGCATTTTATAGTAATTGTGTTTTTGCGTTTACAGAATAACTTCCATCAGAGTAATCCAAGACGCTGCAAAGGCAGGTAAATCAGTATTAAGTGTCAAGAAAGTATGTTCCTTCCAAGTCACTGCCAGGAGCAGGAACAAAGCCCCACTCTTTTTGCTCTTATATTCTTGTATAATTGTAGCATCTACCACCTCCTAATCATAAGCCAGTTTTTCTTCACACTAAGCATCATTGAAACCTCAGTGCCAAATTTGGTATTTTCATTTTGTTTGCTTTTGTCATGATGCTAAATTGCCTTTGCCTCTGCTTCAGTCTGAGCCAGAAAGAATTTTTTCGGTGGGTCAGCGGTGAGAGGAGAAAGGATCAGAGTGAAGAGAGCTGGTTTTATTTTCTTTTGCCGTGGTTCCTCTGCAGTCAGCGGCTGCTTTTCTGACAGTTTAAGTGGAATCAGAATTTCAGCCCAACAGCAAATGACAGCGGTATTGGTATATGACACCCTTTCCCTTCCTCTCCTGTTTTTGAGTGTGGTCATTTATTTGTTTATTTTTTATTTACCCAGCACACTGTAATCAACTGGATCACATGGAGTACCTGATTTTTCCACCAAAACTCATGTCTTCATTTCAAATGCATGACAGAAATTTAAAGACTGGAAACTAATGTGGAAGGCAAACATTCCAAGTTGTACTTAACTGTTCTCAATGAATGAATAAGCTTTACAGAGCAAATGTAAACCAAAACCAACTGAACATAAATAAGCTGGTTTCAGCAGTTCCAGCCTATGTCTAAATTTAAACCTCCCTTCAACAAAGTAGAAAAAACTCCAAGCTTACAATTAAAAGATTAAAAAAAAAAAGGAAAAATAAAAGCTAGTTTAAAGTACAAGAAAGACAAAAAAAGAGAAGCATTTTAAACAGTGCAATGTAAAATAGGAATGGGTGATGAGCTACCAATTACCTGATAGTATAAACAATAACAAAGTGGGATGCACAATTCTAATTGTCAAAATTACAGTAACTGTGGTATTTTGACACAGCTGAAGGCGTCTGAATGGTGACTGTACTATTTCTAGCAAATCGGGTAAACAAATCTTATTACTACAGCAGTTAACAGTGCTATTTTGCACAGAAACCCAGTGCTGCATGTCCCTGTTTCAAGAACTGAATCTAAACATCTGGGACAATTTTATTTTTAAGAATGGTGCAGGGAAAGAGAAGAAAAAAACCAAATGTCTTGCTACATACTAAGTTACATATAAATTACAGGTTGCAAGTCTCAAAGAAATTATAGTCAGGAAAAACATGTCTCTAATTGGTTTAATGATTCTCCAGCATAACAGAGACATGTATTATATTCCAAAGAGGGTGTATTTCTATTTATAGAATAAAATTACAATAAGGACTAAAACTACAACAAGTACTCAACCATACATTTTAACAAGGAGCAAGTTTAGCAGCTGAACTCTTCCATAAGAAAGCACGTCACGGCTCGTGTGTTTCAAACTATGTAGAAGTAGTGCAGAGTAAAAAATTCTTCATATTCACAATTTTCTGTATTTTATTCAAGTAACGAAATGAAAGATACTTGATATGAAGTATGATAAAAAGTGATATATAAAGGAAGTTCAAGAAATCTGGAAGCTTTTACTGTTTCTGCAAGCTCAAAGTAAAGAGAACAATTTGGAAATCAGCTGTCATTCTCACAAGGAAAAGAGTTTTACTTCTTACAGTTCACTACCACAGTACTATTTTCCCCATTTTGGGAAAATTATGCAATTACAGTCTCTTTTCATCTCTAAAACCAAAAGCAAGAAGAAAAAGCAAAAGTCATGTTTATTTTCTTCTAATAACATTTGCCTTGTACTTGGCTATTTACAGAAAGTATAATCACAAAGAGTTCATTCATGAGAGAAACCAAAAATATTACAGATTATTACTAATATTTCTAAAGTGAATGGAAACCAAAGTTTAGGTCTGTCCTCTCTACCACTTTTCATGAAATAACAAGACTGCTTCTGATTTAACTTTATGCCTGTTTTTTAAGTCTGGAAGCACTAGACAGGACCCAGAGACACTGGGAAGATGATCAGAGCTGCTTGCAAGGCAGAGGATGTAAAGAGGCTGCAAGGTGAGCTCTTCTCTGCTCGGTGGGAACATCCATAGCAGGTAGGGTGGCCCACGCCTCTGCACTCACTTGTAGCCATGCCGCTGTGTTTGTGGACGAGCTGACCTGATAAACTCAGAAATCAAGAAAACACAAAGCCAGTATCTGCAGCATTCTCGCTGCTCAGCCTGGAGCAGTGCTATCCTTTCCATCTAATATTAAGCAATAATTTAGATAAAAATCACTAGATAATTTCAGAGCATAGGCCAGTTTGCATTCAGCAATTTGTATTGTTCACTTTTCCTCCCTGTGCAAGTGCTGGCACCCCTGTACGGACACATGGCCAGCAGACACCGCATCGGGCTGGCGCTGGCTCAATGCTGGCTGCTGGACACCCGAGCTGGCTATCCTACAGAAAGACGACACAATTTTCCTACATGGTTTCCAGATTTTATTTCCCTCAAATCATCACAGGGACTTTATGTTTAGTTTCAGAGCATTTCACCAGGGAGACAACCTGGTTTCGGTGCCCTGCGAGGCTTCCTAGGATGGGATGTAGTATTACACAGACCCACGGGCTACAGATGAATTTGGCTGAACTGGTGCAAACTTCTAGGACTGACATACGCCAGTTTAAATTATATTTATTTCGTCGGCAATTAAGGTACTAAATGAGCTGAATTTTCATTACAAATGCGCAAGGTTTCTAAATCACAGAGTGTGGTATATGAACTCTTCTTCCCATTGCAGCTGCACGGAGCAAGAGCCACCTCCTAGATGGCCATCTGCTCTGAAGGGGTGCTCCAGTCCTCCTCGAACAGCGCGGTGCCCAGAAAGGAAGAAGGGACATAGAGGACTGACCTCCTTCTCTTTGAGAAACAGGGGAAAATTACCTCAGCCCAGGCAGGACTGTTTTAAAAACTGAATTCTGGGCAAAACTCATGCTTTCCAGGGAGGAATGCAGGTACAAAAGACGGCACTTTGCAACCCATGGTTAATGAGCCAGGAAGAATTCAGGCATGGGAAACCTGCCTGATAACAGTTTTGGTTTCAGGCACTGACCCGCTAATGCCAGCATTTCGGCTGTGCAGAGCCCCTCGTGCCACCGGCAGGTCCCTCTGCAACACCCGCTTGCTTCAGGACTGGGAGCTGAAGCAGAGGGACCCACATGGGCTCTGCAGGGGGATGAGACACTCAGGTGACAGCGTAAAGAGCAACCAGCTCCTGTGATGGTGTCCGAAGCATCTGCTGTGGCTTTGGGCCATTTCTTTGACCATGAAGAAAAAAACCATGGCTATTTTACCCAGTAAAAACACCTTAAACGTTTGTACTCCAGCCAGCAAACACTTATGTGCGTACTGAACTATCTGCAGAAATGGTCTTCTAGGATCATGGCCTAAAATACCTAAACTTATCTAAAACAGAGCACCACCACCACGAAAAAATCCTACACATCTTTCTGTGAACTACTTTGTCATTCTGTTTACCTCTTTCAAACATCAGTATTAACGTAAAGTCAAACCATAGTTTCTTCCTGTCTCAGCTGTATACAGAATAAATTATCCCTTCTATCTAATAATATGCAATAATTTAGCTAAAAATTGCTAGACAATTTCAGTGAAGCATACACATTCAGCCTTTTGCATCTGAAGCTATTCCTTAATAAGAGTACAGCATTTGCTTCAGAAATGTCAGATTGTCATGATGTGATTACATTTGTGTATAATTGATTACCAAAGTGGATAATGTCCTTCAGCCAAATGAATTACTGTTTGGTTCTCCTGCTTCTTCATCCAAATCTTGGTTACCTTAGCAACTTCACATTATCCAGGGGAATTTAAAACACATCGCAGCCATGCAACTTCTGCTAAAACAAAGGTGGCACACCATGCTGCACGCAGTGGGTGCTTCCCAGCAGTTACCATGCCTGCATGGCATGCCGCCGGTACACAGTCTGTATCCAACTAATTCTTTGCCTACAGTAATTTTTTTTTTTTTTAATTTAAGCAGGATAAAGAAAGGATTGTATTTAATGGCAGGAAAGATCACAGGAGTCAAGAATAACTGCAACATACATTGTGCAGGTGTATTTCTGTTTCACAATTCTGCTGAATTTCAGGGGAAAAAGTAACAGTGATGACTAGTACCATTTAAGTTATCACAAACCATTTTTCTGTCCTTGTACATTTTCAACAGCCTTTTGAAAACAGAAAGCTTGCCTATGCTTTGATATATATGCCACAGAAATAAATACCATATATATATGTGTGTATATATACACATCACATATAGGCACAAGTACAGCTTTAGGACTGATGGAAAACAGCCGTTATCTTAAAACTGCATAGAGGTTAAATAAAATAATTCTACTTTCTAAATGTTTCTTGATCTTTCCTGTGCCTCATATGGACCAATAATATGCCTACAAAATCTGTTTGGGCAATTTGAAAATGATACACCTCTCAGTCTCACACAGCCAGTGAGTAGTAGTAAAAATAACCTACAAACCAGAAATTATGCAAACTCAGCCTTGGCACTATGCAGATGTAGAAGGCAGCTGTACAAAGGGCTAGGATTGCACAGGAATTATGCATCTGGACCCTACATGATACCTGTTGCGGGGTTCACGAGGAGGGATGGGAAGGTTTCACTTTTTGCTACAGTGATGAACAATCCCATGTAGAACAGGGATTAGAGATTACAGTGATAGCTATAAAACTAGAGACTGCATACTATGTAATTTGGCACAACTTGTATGACAGACTATTTCACTAACTCACACTGACATTTTATGAATGCAGTGCAAGAAACACTTAAGTGGTTAAGTAGATTAAAAAGTGAGTACTGCACTGAATTTTAAAGCAACATTTTGACATTGTTGTAACTAATTTACTATTGAAGACTACCAAAAACTAAGTACAACCATTTCTTAGGGACACTTAAAGATTTTGTTTCCACTATCTGTGGATGTATATTTTTAACCGGTATAATGAGGAAATGGAGATTTTTCTTGGCAGACCACAAAATATGTCCACATGATTCACCACTCCTCCAGCAGCATGAATTATCACTGCAGCCTCCAGAGCTTACAGTGCATTGAAGAAGGAACAAATAATGCAATTGGCTGCTTTGCAGCAGTAAATTGCCGTTTCTCCTCAAACACTGGCTATTTTTTTTTAAGTACATTCGTTAGAGGAGTGCTGGCCATAAGAACTTCCGGGGTCCTGTTTATGCAGGGTGGCCACGTGTTAGGGTGGGTTTGATTCTGCACCACAATAAGAGTGTGCAGGACTGAAGCCATCTGAACTTTGGTTATAGTATCATCAATTATGAGGCATAAAAAAAGAAAACCCCTAAAACCCCATAAGCTGGGTCATGACAACCACCTGTAAGATCCGATACTACTGAACAGGAGCATGTGGATGTCTGGCCGTTGACATTAGCGCGAGGAAGATGACGCCAAAAACTTGCAGTTGTGAAAGTCCTTTGCAATTAGTTGCCGTCATCAGGCACCTACCAGCCTGCCTGGTGTCCCTGGTGCTCCGCTCTCTTGTGGCAGTGGCACTTCAGGGGTGCTGAGCTGTCGTCTGCTTGCCAGCACAGGGCTGCGGAGGAACCCTTGCCAGAAACGATGGGTTTCCAAAGCATGGCGATCTCCTTCCTCCCTACCTGAACACAGAGCAAAGCAATGCTGATTTTTCGCAATAGTATCACAGGAATGATAGCCCAATTCCTACCACCTGTCAACTAAACCACATAGCACAGGAGCATGCAAGCTAGCATGCCATATGCCTTAAATTCATTTCTAACGCTTGGTCCTTAATTTGGTGTGTGCATATAAATGCGCTACAGTGTTGAAAAACTGCAAAGTGTTTTTGCTGATTTCAGTATGGAATGAAATACAGCAAAAGCAGTGGGAGTAATTAAAATAGTCTGCTTTTATCTGTCGTTTCCCTTTGGTTGTTATATTTTCTACGAGCATAATTGTGCACCTCCGAATCACATCTGTTTTTTTCCATATGCACCCCCTGGCTCCTTTCGGCACATATGCTCCTCCGTCACCCCTCAATAGGCAAGGGATGAATGACGCCGTTGCCCAGCTACCAAGCTTCTTATTTTACAGCTCCTTTCTCCGAGAAGCTCTTCTAGGGCAAAGTAGACTATGGAAGAGGAAATAGTATACAAAACTAGCAGTACAGTCAGCTCCTTTTCCTCACGCACTCTCCTTTTCCATTTCAAACAACAACAAAAAAAATCCCAAACCTTACATGCAGATACTAGCCTCTCCTTATAGAAAGCAGCTATCAGAAAGAAGCAATAGTTCAAGCTTTTTAAGATGAAATTAGATTTCTCACCTTGACATTCGCAGAATGCTGTTTGAAAAAACTCTAATTATCAGAAGATCTAGAAACTGCACCAATGTTAAAGCTCATCCAAGCATGGAATTTGCACTTTAAATGAGCGAGGAAAGAAAAAAAAGCCTTCTTGCATATCTACCTGTGCCAGTGGAAGACATTATTTCACTTATCACTTGCCACTAAAGCAGTTTGTGTCAACATTTCTTAATTCACTTTTGCAAGATAAGCTGAAATGATTTACTGTGAAAGAAACCTCCGTCATTAGCCTAAAGGTGTCCACTTACAAAGCTGCACCAGTTTAAATAGCTCAGCATGCAATCACACCTTTAATTAAAAAGGTGCAACTTCACACACTGGCAAGACCACAGGTTATTCCCTATACAGGCAAGCCCTAAAGACCCGAAAATCTTCAGCACAGAGAAAGCAAGGCCAGTGACTGGCATGGGATGCACACAGGGTTTTCTTCTGGGCGCTGTTTTCGGGAATAGGGCCTGCAACCTCGCTTTGTAGAACCAAAGAGCGAGCTGTGATACCGTCATCCAGCTGGTAAGCTTCCATTATTTTTTTGCGGATCTCATATTGTATCCTTTCACTTTGATCCTGATAATAATAGGAGCTGGACCAGATCCTAAGTTAACTGAATGACCAGAAATGTTTCATTTCCTCCAAAAGATTATTTACACTCTGCATGTTCTCACATACGAAAACTAACAGCAGAGAGAAAATCTGCAAGCTGGTGCAATGAGCCTAAATTAGTCTTTGCTTTTGCAATTGCTGAAGGTGTTTATTTTTCCACTATAAACCTATGGCTTGTTTTACTAAAGCTCCTAGCTGTGTGTCTCACAGACGAGGTTCTCTCTGCTTTTCCTGGGGCTGTTGGCGGGGGAGAGGATCTGCCACCTTCTACCTGCAGTGATGTGCTTGGGAGCTTACTAAAGGGGAGGCAAGTGGAAAAGTCTCAAAGTTGGGAGCTGAAGGAGACAGCTCCATTTTTAGTTTTTCATTCACCTCATATTTGAAAATACAGTGAAAATTATTATATACAACATACATCCCTCAAAAAACAACCAGAAGGAAAGCTAAAAGGTATTCCCTAAAGGGCTGAGCAATGGCAGAATGTGTTAAGGGAACAGAGAGCTCAGAGGAGGAGGATGATGATGAATGCACCGACTTTCCAAAAGCATGAATTCTCTTCTACATGCTCAAACATTTTTCCTTCTACTTTCTTGTCTTTATTTTTGTACAGACTCTGCATTACCACTTGCTGCATATATGATGACCTGGTGAAAACTTCAAGACCTACACATCGAGGTGCTTTGAAGAAATCACTGATCTCTGCTCTCCGTACCCTATTAGTCCCCAAGATGTTATTATGTCTATAATAAAGTAGCCACCTTAAGAAAGATGCACATTCCAGAGAACCAGTCCTGCAAAGAAACATATACAGGCAACCCTGATTGCAACAGAGCATGGCATAGACACACCTATAACACTTACAGGACTTCCCTAAATAAGAAGTGACATAGTATGGACAGAATTATGCATTATATGGTCAACAGATTGTTACCATTAGTTTTCTTATTATTATATGTTTTATTTGCTTAGTTTGGCCAGGAAATAATCATCACAAAAAAGTGAAGCTAAACAGGTATATATATTGAGAAACGACCTGAAGAAAGGGGGAGGTCTGAGGGAGTGTGTACATATATATGTACATATATATGTATACATATATGAGGGTATATATATACACACATATGTGTGTATGTATATATATATATCAGAAAGATATTTTGGCCTAGGACAGTATAGAAGGAAGAGCAACTACTAGTTCAGAAAAAGAACAGAACTGGTGGAGATGGAAACCAAAACAGTAAATTATAATCTGAGCATGGCAGCCAGGGCAGATATGGGCACAGTCTTGAAGGTATGGACAAGATTTTAATTTGTGACATGAAAAATGTGCTTTGGAAGAAAATAGCCAACACATTTTAAATACCATGCTTTTAAACCTTAACCCTGTAAAGACTGGACAAGTTTTTTTTTGTGCCAGCTGACTGAGATGAACGGCAGAGCAAGAGTAAGACTGGGTATGGGAAAAATGAAAGTCAAACTATTTTAAGCTGCCTATGAAATATTTTCCATGGATTTAAGTAACTTAAACGGCAACCTGCAGTCAGCAGAACTATCAGCCTATAATTTTGGTCAGTGCTAAACCAATTGTTCTGTCACGTCAGCTCCTCCTGCAGAGCACATGGGAGCCCTCGGATGCTGCTGGCTTGCCTCTTTTTAGGAAACCGTGGGGTGAGAAAAGATGCAGGAGAATTTCGTTAAATGGATGGAATTTGAATGCTCGTGACAAGGCACCTGCACTAATCCCTGCAGACTGACACACATCCCACGGGCAAGGGCCGGCCTGCCCAGAGCGTTAGTGGTATCGTGCTGCTCCCTCACCCATGAGATGATAGTTTTCTGCAGAAGCACTCTGTTATCCTTGATTCACACAGGAAAGCCGCTTCAACAACTTGAATGGCCAGTGTACTCCTTTTTAGCTAAGGAAAAAAAAAAGGAGGAAAAAAAGCAGAAATTAGCGATAGTGTCGCTGGAGGTGAAGCTGGCAGAGCAGCCCTGAGGTACCAACACCCCTCGTGACAAACCGATGTGTCTGAAACGTGCGGACCAGCCCGTTTCACAATGTTTGCACATAACACCGGCTCATTTTTTCCAGGCCGGGGCAGGCGGGCACGGCCCACGGCCGACACTGTCCGTCCTCCT
>VYXH01007193.1:143256-169355 GCA_013397275.1 Burhinus bistriatus | reverse complement strand
GGCCGGGCAGAGCCGGGCCCCCACTCGTGCTCCGTGGGCTCCGACTGGAAGGTGGCCCGCGGGGGGGCGGGGGGGGAGCGCCGGGCGGCAGCCGCACGTTCCCCGCGCCGTGACACTTCGTAAACTTCCAGCCGCGCTCCGGCACGCCTCCTGGCTGAAATTAATGAATTTGTCATTAGGCGTTATTAGCGCGAGGGCTTGCTGCGCTGCCCCGGCGGGTGCAGCAGCCCGGGCAGCGGCGGGCGGGGAGGTGGGTCGGTCGGTCGGTCGTCACACGCCGGCGACGTCCGCGCCGCGTCCAGAAGCGAGTCCGGTACTTGATAATTGCAATTAGAGCCGCCTTCCGCGTTGCCGGGATCCCTACAGCTCCGGCGGGGTGGTTAGCTGGGGGCGAAGGGGTTCCGCGCTGCGGAGGAAGGATGCCGGCGGGACGCGCGTCTCGGGTGGGAGCGCGTCCCTGGCGACGGGAGCGGCGCCGGGGGCAGCCTCGCTCCGCGCCGTGGGTGTTCGGTGCCGTGGCGGTGAGCGGAGGCGCCCAAAGGTTACGCGCAGCTCCTGCAAGGGGCGATAGGTGATGTCGGGGTTTGGGATCAGGCGCTCTTGGTCGTTCGAACGCGTGGCAAGTTGGAAATTGTGCTGACTGTAATAAAAACTGCTGTCTTTGCTGCAGGTAGATACGTCCTGGAAGAGGTTTAATTATTTCTGATTTATGAAACAACCTGGGTAAATTATTTACCTGTCTTTTTTTTTTTTTCTTAACCAGGATCAGTTTTCCCAGTTAATGTAATTTTGTATGAAAAATGAGTAATGCATACCTGATCATCAGAATATTGCAGAGTGAGTGTTGTGGTCATTATGATCAAGAAAATAATTGAAATTCTTTTCCCTGTTTCACTATTTCTGTATCTCCCTAACTGTAAACGAGACTCCAACTATTCCTGCAGCTCTGCTTTCCATTATCTGGTCCTGCTGGAGTTTGGCTGTGCCATTTGAGCAGTGGCAAGTGGAGGAATGACAAACATAAAAACTTCAAGCTCTGTTATTCCAGCCTCTGGAACTTCTGGGTTTAAAAAGGATCATCTTTGAAACTAATCAGCCAAATCGCACATTTCTAACTTTTGCACTGGCAAAAAAACCTCCTGTGGTGCTGTTGAGGAAGTGACCCTCAGAGTTATCTTACTGCAGATGCTTTTTGGTTTGTTTTACCGATGTTTGACAAGAACATCAGCATCAGGGGGAGGAATGACGGAGGGAGAAGAAACTGTCCCTTTCTGTTGTCTCCCCTTTGAATAGGTCTGGTCGTGACCTGTTGGCTCACACGTCTGTCCAATGCGAGAGGAGGGCAGGACTGATGGTCTGTAGCTGCTGATACCTTCCTTCTCTCTAGCTTAATGCTCAGCTGCTTTGCTGACCCATTTCAGTTCTGACTGCAACAGAAAAATTTGCAATGAAGGCTTAAAATCAGCGTTGTGGGGAACTGGGGAAGGCAGTAAGGGGGATGCAAGGAAGGCAGCCTACAGCTCTGCTGCTGCCTCTGCTCTGTGCGGGAGGTCATATCTGTGTAACACGAGTAATATCTCAGAAAGGGTGCAGAGCTGAGAAATTGGGATAACCCTCTGGTGACCTACTTATCCCATCACCTGTAGAACCTAGGCAGCATGCAATCAGGCTCTGTATACTTAATTGCTTAATGTTCGTATTTAAACAGTCTGCATAAAGAATGAAGCACTCACCCCTTCTTGTCACCTCTGCTAAGGATTTTCTTTGCTGGCATGGCACTTTAACAGTCTTCCAAGTTTTCTTTAATTCTTACATTAAAAACATCTAACTTCAACTCCACCTTCAGAAATACAGAACAGAGATGGATTCTCTTCAGCAGGCCTGATCTCTGCAGCTTAGTATAGGTGAGGACAAATTCCGATCCCTTGCTCCCTTTATATGCTCCATCATCATGGCCTGAGGTAGGCTGCATTCAGGTGGCGGACGTTCTTCTTGCCTAGGTGACAACATTGAAGAACATACCTTGAGATCCTTGAGCATCATCTGTGGCAGTATTAATTTAAAGCATGGCTATTTTTTTTTAAATCAAGTTCTCTTTAGCAGGGAGTAATACTTTGGCTTTAGTTCAGTTAAGTGCCCTGTGTTGCCCTCAGAGGCCAGAGTTGCAGATGCTCCGCAGGAGAGAGCTGCGAGAGGAACAGGATGACTTGTCCCAGTGCAGTATCTGTGTCCCATAGGCAGGCAGGGTGTCTGGAGTCCAGCTCTAAAAGCAAGGCTGAGCGGTGCCTGCCGGTGGGACCGTGCTCCGGGGCTCTGCTGCTCTGCCATCTCACTGCTGCCGGCCACGGCTTTGCTGGCCCTGGTACATCACCTCCCTCCCTCCCTTGTATTGCCCTCTGAGACTTTTTTGAACCAATTTATTTAGTTGTGGGGTTCTTTTATTTCTTTTTTTTGCACTGGTTTAGTGCTGGGTGGGGAAGCATGAGAGCTAACACAGTGGGAGGGCACAGAGAGCACGTGGCCAGGATAAGCGGTGGGAGCAGAACCTCCCTTTTCCAGTGGCACCTAACTGATTAGATTAGCTCAAGTTATAGCATGCAACTCCACCCTCTATGCAGAAACTTAGCCCAGCAAGAAAAAAAAAAACAAAAATCACTTTTTACTGGCTTAGCTGGAAAGCTTACTATGTGATGCTCAGAAGCAGTATAAAGAGAACAGGTTAAAGAGAAATGGAGTTGTTTTATTTTAGTGTACACAGGGCCTCTCATCCAGTTTGGCTACAGCATATAATTCCACTCTTGCTGGTGGTGGCCAGACCTAATCTGCTGACTCCTCTGAAGCAGATCAGAGAATACTGCATTGAGTAGTGCCTGCAGAGCAGTGGGGCCAGCGCTGCCTTCAACTGATGTGGCTTTTTGCAGGATTAATGTCTGTCTGCAGTCATGTTTCAGCTGTGCTTCTCCAGGTAAAAGCAGCTGGAAATGTATATTTTATTCTGCGTGCTATTAAAGCAGATGTTTTGGCCTGTAAAATCTGAGCTTTTCAAAGGATAATTGTGACTCTTAGGAATCTGTTTTGCATTTAAGTTTTTGTTCTTCAGACGTTCATTGGGATGTTCCAGCTGCAGAGCTGCTGAGTCAGTAAGCATATGAAACGCGATCTTTGCCTGATGTTCCCCCACTCTGTGCAATTGAAAAGGAAGCATAGGGCTCTGCCATATTTCATTTACCAGGGCTGAATTTTCCCATGGCTTGTATCTGCTTATTTGTTTGAAACATTTGGCCTTTTAGGGAGCTCTGGCAGTGTCCTGCAGGGAATGATGATGTGCTTCTGCTCACAGATGGGGCAAATGTCTTAGGTTTTGCTTTTTTGCTTTCAAGGTCAGCACTAAGGTGGACACCGTGTTAGTCTTTTCAAAACTGTAGCTTGCATGTCCCCACAGCTGTGCTGGTTTTAGATTCAAGGATGGGCTATGGCACCTGTGGTGTAGAGGTGCTACCCTAGGTGAGCAGCTGGGGAGTTAACATTGTGGGACTTGGCTGGAGGGGGAGCAAAAGGTGATGACACAAGAAGATTGGGAAGGTAGGATCTAGGAAAAGAGAAAAGCAGACTGGGGTTAACTGGGCATGATGGAGAAGACTGGGAGCAAGAATTATTAGGAGCTCTGGGTGGGCAGCCAGCAGCGGGCTGGTTATCATCCCTCGTGTCTCCCAGGGAAGGGAATGGGCTGCAGTGAGCTAACAGTGAGCAAAAGCAGGGATGGAAGGGGTTGAGGGAAGAGACTGAAGACCATCCTCGGAACAGGAGTGTGCAGGAGAGTCTGGTTCGTGCAGGGCACTTCCAGAGTGTTAGTGGAGTTAGGACAGCCCAAGTTGTCCCATTCTGCTGTCAGCACATATGTGAACATCTGCCACTGGCATGTTTTCCACCAATATCCAAACTGCAGTGCAGTGATGTTCACTTCTGTGGAAAAGAAGGGATGTGCCTACGCGACATCTGTTTTTGCCTCCAAGTTACCAGTGTAAATATACTGATGGAGAGTTGATGATGAGTTGTGTGTCTGTCTTCATTTGATTTCTTGAAATCTAAGATTGCGTGTACCTTAATGCGTGATGTAACTGCTAATGCAGAGTTAATAAATTCGATTATGAACACATTTTCATCAATGCTGGTTGATTACAAGCTGTTTTGAACCTGTTTTCTTATGGCAGCAAGNTGGTAGCTGGGTGGTAGGTGTAGTTCTTCCAGTGGTATTGATGCATTGCCTTCCCGCAGAATTCCTACCTCGTCTAGCACACAGGACTGCCCTGGATAGATCAGAGGTCTGGTATGAAGTGACTAAGATGCATATCCTGTTTTAGATGTCAGAAGATTGTGGCTGGTGAGACACGGGACTGCAGAAGTAACTTAGGGTAGTTACACGCTGTCCTAGCAAACGCGATGGCTTGATTGTAGTGCCTTGCCTGCATCCCACACAGATGATCGCTAGAGACACAACTGAGCTGAATGTCCAGAGTGACATTGTGAGATGGCTCGAACTTATTTGAGGTTTCCTGACTCCTGAAAGGGGAAAGTCCTGTTCCATTTCTTTCCATTGCAGAAAACTACCCATTTAACTATTTTTTGGGAATGTCTTCTTCTAGGTTAGCAAGTTGGAATGTGGCTATGGAAGATACCCACGAGTGCTGGAGGGAACAGGTAGAGAAAGGAGCTGGACCTTCCCCTTTTAGGCACCGTGGGCTGTTGAGCAGATGATGGCTATGCAGCAAGAATACAACTTTGTTTTCCAGTACAGCTAAGTAGGTCTAAGTAGGGCTGCTACATCAGTGCTGTGGCTCCAGGAGATGGGGCAAGCTGATGAGATGCAGGAGGGAGGCCCATTCCTCCTTGCATCTGTATGCTGCTTCTGCTTACCTTGTCCCAGTGCCAGTGCTGGCAGTCTGTTTTTGGCACTGGATGGTCGAGTCCTCCCTTTGGCAGCATCTCTTGCGTAAACTACCACCGCTGTGCACCGGTCGTGGGTACAGTGAAGGAAACCAGGAGCTACAGGTGAGAATATCAAGTACTGACAAGTCTCAGTGAAAGTCAGAACTTGGACTTTTTCACATCTGACACCCAAAACTACCAGGTAACGCAGATCATAATCGTCTCTTTCTGTTACTGCTTGTAAAATGGTACTAATGCTCGCCTATGGTGAATAACAGGGTAAACGCACCGGTGTTTGTGAAGTACTCTTGGTGTAACGATGAGTGCTGTGTCTCTAGGGCTTGTGCAGTAACCAACTTGTGGAGCCGTGTGCTAAGTTTTTTCAATGTTTTGGGTTTTCCTGCTTATGGAGTACTGTCCAGATCATGTGAAGACATTGTATATTTAAAAAACCACACCAGTGAAACTAATCAGAATGGATACACCAAAGGAGGCTAAATTCCTGTTGTACTTCCACATCCATGTATCAAAGTGGCTCTACCACCCCACAACATGGTCGTTTCAATATATTACACATTTGGAGGTCAGAGTTGGCAATCTGAACTTTAAGTGCAGCCTGGCCGGCTGCTTCCTCAGTCCTTGCAGCCATTGGGAAGCGAGATGTGACTGATGTGCTTGGTGGAGCGTGTATGTAAGGAGGGATCCTCCGTGGCAGTGATATGCTGTCTGTAGTCATTTAATGGACTTTGTCAGGGCAGGTAGTCTTTCCTTCCAAATACTTTTTCTTCTCCGGGTGAGGAGACCTCTGTAATTCCTCAGGATAAGTTGTGCTGATAAACAGCCATGCTCTGAATTGACAAATAACTTTTTTGGGCTCAGTGGGTAGCTGTAAGCCCCAAGGCAGGGAAGAGAAGCTGCCAAAAGCAGGAGGAGTGGAGGGGGGAAATCCTTAGAATGACATTTTCAGAGAGCACCGGTATTGTCTTCTTGCCTCCTCCTACATAATACGTAGGTCCTTAAATATTATCGGAGCATATGAAAAATGTTGCTATACATCACAGTCTCTAATGTGCTGATATGAAGGCATCTTCTGCTCACTCTGAGTCAACATGCCTGAAAAACAGTAGATAATTAGCTTCGTATACAAGGGTGGTGCCTTATAAATATCTGAGTTATTTGCAGTGTGCCACGTGTGTGCCCAGATCTCTAGTCTTCCGAGCAGATGCAGTCCCTGCCCATAGACTATGAAGCAAAATAGTGAACCTGGAGAAGACAAGCCAGCTAGTTCTTGAGTTTTTGTCTCACAAATTAGAGATTTAAGACCTCAATGTCAGAGCTCCTCTAGCTAATTTTTTTTAACCAGTCCTGTGGAGGAGAACTTATCTGAAATAAAAGCTTCATATGCAAATAAAGAGTAATTACTTAAGTGAAATGTGCCTGGAGCTGTTTGTAGCTTCGTTTTCAGCTGACTTGATGCCTGATTATTCCTGCTGTTTAGAGAGGTGATGGGCACATTGCTCCAGCACTAACAGTTTTTCCAGGATCACCTCTTTGGATTATCTAGACAGGATGCCAGAGTTTGTGCTCCGGGTGTGGGATCTTAGGGTTTTCAAGTTTGCACTGTTCTAGAAGTTTTGGGCTTAACTGACCAAACTGGTGAGAGTGTATTGGGAGGAGGGGTCAGCTCACATGTTAGATGAGAGGTGATGCTGGTCAGATAAGCCCCAGAGGAATGATGTGCAGACATGGGTCTGGCTTAGCAGTGGCTCTTCAGGGTGGAAGTGCGTCCACCTCTGATTTCCCAGGTGTCAGTGCTGGAACCAGTTTCACTTCGCATGTTCAGCAGTGGCGTGGAGAAGGTATTGGGATGACAAAGCTTGGAGGTGATACATGGATTTTTCAGGTGATCAGAAAGTGATGCTGAGGAGGTCTGGACACACCTCATCAATCTGGATTGGTGGCAAAAAAGGTGGCATATGGTTTTCACCATAGCTAAAGTAACAAGTAGGGGAATTTAAGCTTGGAATGACGTGAAACTTGGAATAGGCAGTTGTAGCTACAAAATGGGAGATCTTGGAGTCACAATTTCCAGTCCTCAGAAAACATTTGTTCAGTGTGCATCAACAGGCAGAAAAGTTAGCAAAGAGCTGAGCACCATCTGGGAGGCCATTGAGGGTGTTGGAGAGCGTCCCTTTGGTGCTATATAAAGCTCTTGGGCACCCACGTTTTGAGTCCCCTGTGCAATCCTGGTTTGTGAGGGATGCGAGGGTGGAGAGCTGTCCGCTCCAGCTGTAGCAGCTGCCTTGCAAGGAGAGACCATGGAGGTTGGGGCTCTCCACTGAGAAGTGAAGGATACGGGGCTGTGGGTTGGGGAGTTGTAGGTGATGTGACGGTAGAGCTGACAAGTGTGTCTTGCAGTGCTGGAGCGAGAGGGCGGCTGGTGGAACCACTTGCAGATAGAAGTAAAGCAGGTGGGTCTGTTCACCTGTTGGGCAGTGGACTTGTGTACCTTGCTGTCGTAGGAGGCTGGGGGCAGGCAGTATCAGGGAGTTTGGACAGAGACTAGACTAATTTGTGGATGGCAAGTGTGCAAATGGATGCAGAATTGGGATGCACCCTCTAACACTCCTAACAAGGATGGGTGGTGGGGAAGTAAAGGGGAATGGGAATGGGCATAGGAAAGTGGTGGGACTCCTGGGCTCCTGCAGGGAGCCACTTCTCCAAAACTTTATGCTCTTTGTTGTGAGAAAAGAAACACAGGAAAACTGGGTGATCCTGGGGGAGCAGAGGGAAGGGGGTGTTTGGAAGCGCTTCCTGCATCCATGCTGAAGCCTGAGGTCCGTGTGGTGGCTGTTCAGAGCAGTTGACTCCTCGGACGGGGAAGGTGGCAAAGTTTGGCTTGAGGGCTAAGGTCCCCTGCACTGCTCTCTGCCACAGCAGCCTGCCTCTCCAGACCACCTACCAGCAGGTAGGTGACACCTTTCTGCTTGATGTCCTGCTAAATGGAGATTTTTTTCTAATGGCATACACAGAAGCAGGGGAGGTGGCTGGTTATGCCAGCACAGTTTTTCCGGCTCAAAAAACAGCTTGTGTCAAATTCTGTCAGCTCCTGTAAGACGGTGATGGCTGCTGCACGGTCCTATGCAATCATTGCATCTCCTTCCTGGCTTGGTATTTTGTGAATTGCCTTCATACATTAATTTCTGTTTGGAGCATTAAACTTCATTCTTGAAAAGCTCATAACTGTGCACCGGACTCTGCACGTGTAACTCATTGCATTTTTTAAATGAGTTTACTTGCATATGCTGGTTAAGCAGATAGGTACATTAGTAATCTCAAACTCGGCTTGCTTCTAAAAGTTTCTGGCTTTAAGTCGAGAGGTTTGTGGCGCAGATAAATTTGCAGTAAGCCGTTTCGGGGCTTAAGGTTGTACGTGTTGTTGGTTGCTGCGTAACTTGAGATAGTGTATAAGCCTCTGATCATGGAAAAAACAAGTATAGTCATTTTTCAAGACCCTACTGTCCATTTGTATGGGAACTCCAGCTCTCCAGTGGTATTACTTCTGCCTGAGCCCTGCTCTGGGATTCCTGGCAGGTGACACTGAGCACCAGTAAGGCTGGGCTTAGTCACACACTCCTGCTGCCAGCCCTCTGCCAGGTCCAGCGCTCGGTGGCGCCTGTAGGAGCAGGATCAGCTCATCGCCAAGTCCCGCGTGGCGAGTTTTCTGCTGGATGAGTGAGATGGATTTTATTGCAAAAGAGTGAGACAAGTGCAAGTGAAGGAGGAGGAAACTGTAGCTCGAGGGAGGAGAGGACAGGGATTCAATCTAACTCACCTTTCCAGTGATACCAAGTCCTGAGTACTCCTGAACAGCACCTAAATTTTAAGTCCATGAGCACTTGCTTTTACTGGAATAAAGTCTGTATTCATTAGGATTTTATCCTTTGGTGCAACTTGTTTAGCATAAGTGTTTGCAGTGGGTTGGCAAACTCCCTGTAACACCCTGTGCACAAAGCCTAGCAAAGTGAGCTAGTCAGCATAGCAGCCCTATGGTTTTGTGTCCAGCAGCATAATTTCAGGATTCACTAAAGCTGAGCAAAGTCAGCATTGCTGCTGAAATGGGATATTCTTATCAGTGGGCTCCTGCTGGCACTGGTGGTGTTGCTGTTTGGGCTGTGTTGAGGACCATATCTGACCAGAAGCCAGCTTGTGACAGAGAAAAGTCGTTTCCAACTAGCAAGCTCCTTGATTTCTCTTTCTTTTTTTCTTTTTTCTTTCCTCTATTAATGTTTGCAAGTTTTCATGGGCTGCGATGTCAGCACAGAAGCAGTGCAGGACACTTCCATCCTCGCAGGTCAGGAACAGTCTGCGCTTGGTGCTGTGAAACTATAAAGATAAGGCGCAGGTGACTTGTTATTTTTGGCCATATTGTGTATTTCCCTTTGCAGATACCTAGCTGGAGAAGCGAGGATTGTTTGGGGGAGCTCAGAGGTTTTTTGGAGCTAGTTTAATTGTACTAAATCTCTTTTCATCTTTAAGACACGTGCTGGCTGAGGCAATTAGCTTGGGTTAAGAGCGTAAGAGCAGAAGAGGGGTGCTATTCCTGCCTTCCCGAGGACAGCCGGCTGTCCGCACTGCTGGGAGCAGCACAGGAGGTGCTGTGCCGGGGGCTTTGGTTGGCAGCCTTGCAAGCGCTCCTGGCAGTACTGGTGCATGCATGGGGGTCCGGGCAAAGAGCAGGTTGTCCATTGACGGTGGGAAGTGACGGAGCCCGAGTGTTGTCCTGATGAGGAAAGCCATTGTTACTGAGACCTTTCAAGTAGGCAGGTTGCCTGTTTTAATCACATAATTTGAGCTGATGCCCACAACTCAAGTACGTGTAAAAATGGTGTCGTTGAATAGTCTCTTTGGAAACGAAGCCAATCCCAACCCGTAAGTGACCGGGACAGCAGGGCAGGGTTTGGCAGGGGGAAAGCATGCCGTTTTGGACTCTCACTTTCAGTGGTACTTCGGGCAGAGGAGGGGTGGTTGTTCCTTTCCCTGCCAGCAAATACCAAGGTACAACTTTCAGCGTTTTCTCGGACTTCCCGTGGTGCCCTGCTGTCCTTGCTGAGCACGATAACGCAGCCGGTCTCAGGCTGCTCGGTGGAGGAAGCCCTGGGTGCTGCAGGGAGCCTGGACCCACTGCCGGCACCCTGGCCGGGGTCTGCGTCGTGGTACAGCTGCGAGGAGCCCTCCCGTTTGCTGTGGGTGCATCCACCTTCTCTTTCGGCAGCTGAATAACTTCTGCTAGAGCACGGAGGTTTGTAATTTTGCTTATGTTCCACTTGTTTTCTTTCTTTCCTAGGGTCGTGTTTCTTCTCAACCTGCAATTCAGTTTCAAGGATCTCAAGGGGTGAGTATTTTGTACTCTTGTTAGATTGGAAAAATAAATGCAGTTTAGATTAACCACTTTCACTTACCTAAAAAAAAAAATCCTACAGACATTCTTAAGATCTGCTTAATGCCAGAGATATTTCATTATGTATTTACTTAAGAGTTGTAGCTGAAAGTGGAAGAGTCTTATGTGTTAGGTATGCTTTTTTTCTTGCTTTTGTCACCTCTTAGCCTAAATTTGAAAGCAATGGGAATAACTTATAAGGAATCAACTGAGCAGTGCAAATTTAGTATTTTAAAATGGATTTTAAGTGGTTGGTTTCAAGGTGTGAAGCAGAACTACAGTTTTGAGGCGTGGGGTTTTGTATACCACAGACTACCAGTGGTTCTTGACGCTTTTCTGAAACTCTAATAAAACAGATAATTCCAAGCCTGTTGAAGGAAAATATGAGGAAATGTGGCCTCATAAAGGTCCTGTTAAACGATCAATCAGTGGTGCAAACTGGAGAACTAAAGCGGAAGGTAGAAAATTAAATACAGGCTATGTTCTCCATGTAGAATGATTGAAGATTTTGGGTTTAATATTTAAAATTTAAGGGATTGCTAAAGACTCATTTTTAAAGACTGAAGCATGAATTGTCCCTTTTATGCTGTTAGCCTTAATTCAGATCCATTAACTGATCCAGTTTTTGACGTAGCTGTGTGGTGCTTTTGTAGAGATAGCCATGAAGAGATGAGAGAAGGATGGGTAAGGTCTTTATGCTGGTGTGAGGAGGTACACCTGGACACAGGTGTAAAACTACAGTCCTGGTCTGGCGTCAGTCTGGCTGGAGAGTACTCAGGTGCTGGGAGAATCATATCTGTAACTTGTGCAGACAAAAGTCTCTTAACACGGCATGTGTAAGAAAATCCTTTCTCATTATAGCTTATTTGCAATTTAATATACTAGCAAATATTTAAACTATACTGGCAAAAGAATTTCTGTGCTAGAATAAATAACCGTTTTGGTTAAGAGAGTTCCCTGAAATAGCTGTACCAGGAGATACTGGCTGGGGACACAGATCGATATGAATTCGTGCTGCCATCAAGAGGGAAGTTGTACTTGCTAATTTGGCTGGGAAGTAATCCAGCAAAACAGACAGGCCAGCCCTACCGATCGGCTTCCTGACCCGTCAGCTGTGGCGGCAGGCACGCGAGCATTGCGAGGGATGGAGCAGGAGCTGAGTTCAAAATAAGCTCTTGGAATATAAATAATTAACCTAGCTGTTAACGTGAAGTTCTACAAGTAGAACGCTGTGAAAGAAAAATTACCGGTGTGCTTTATCTCCCCTACACCCTCTCTCTCCCTGCAAAAGTTCGTGTACTGCTTTGTCTCGTGCTCTCTAGTAGCAGCTTTAAAGCAATAGTATGTGAGGTTTGAAATGCTATTAGTCTGGGGGAGACTTTGTTTTTCTGCTGTAAAAAATCTGGGAGTTTTGTCAAAAGGTGTCAAAATCTGGGAGTCTCAAGACTGCTGAAGAGCCAAATGGTAAACTTACAATGGTGTCACCCTTGTTTCTATTAAAAAGTTAATCCAGGTATGTGCTTTTTCATTATGAAACTCAACAGTAAGGTCTGCTTCCACGCCCTATGAGATGGAAACATCTGCAGGCACTTTGCTGCTTGCTGCAGAAGCAATAGTCTTTTATGGTACTTTTCAAATCTGTCCGTAATTAAGGAAATGCAAAACAAGGAATTTGTTGCAGGAGATTCCTAGATCCTAAGTCTGTGCAAGAGTAACAGAAATTTAAGGTCATTCAGGCAGACGGTAAGTTAAAACAGCACGTTTACTAGTGTACGTACAGCAGGAGGGAAATGGTGAGCTCGTTTCTGTATGTTGTGCAGCCATGTTCTGAGTATTTCCAAAGTACACAAATTCCATGTCAGAGAACTGACTTGGCCCTTTGAAAAGCCTTCCTTCCCCTTCTGGACTGGTTTCCACTTGGAGGTCTCCAGAGTGCAGAGCACTCGAGGTGCGTGCATCAGTGCCAAGGCGTTGCAGGTTACCTACAACAGTGAGATGTTTCCTTAAATGCTGCTGAAAACAAATAGTGATTTTTATTTGTCTCTTGAGAGTACTTCCTCTCCAATTCAGGCAACTATATAACTCCCAGCTGAGGGTAAAATACTAGCGTTAAAAAAAAAGGGTTTTGTTTTTTTTTTTTTAAATATTCCATCTCTAGCTACACACATTCTAGTCCCAGTCCTGTATGCATGATGGGAAGGGCTGGAGTGGAGAAATAAAAGGAGCTTTCTGGCTTGGGGTGATCTAGAGTTGTGTAAGATGTGGGAATTGAGAAAAGGAGCATTACACTAGAAGATGCAATAGAGGAGCTTTTATTTCGTTTATATGTTTAACATGAGCTAAGATTGATGTCAAAGGGGTTCTGCAGTCACTTTACCAAAAAAAAAAAAAAGGCAAGCTTAGTTTTTTTTCTCTTGTACAGTAGAATTGCTCTGAAGAGATCTGAAGAGTGTTGAAAGTATATAGATGGTTTCAGAAGGCACAGGAGCAAATCCATTAATGCAGTAAGGCAGTTTGTGTTTGGGATGATAATAAATTATCTGTGCATGCTGCATAGTTAGCCTCTAGATGCTCTTCAGTACAAGAATCACTAAAACAGCGCTGGAACAGTTTGCACAAAACACGGCTAAGAACTCTGTGATTTGTGAGTTAAGAAGATATCTGTGATTGTGAAAACAAACTTTTGCACCAGAGCACAAGTCAGCCTCCGGGAGGGAGAACTCTTCCTCCTGGAACATCTTACTCCCAAACTGTCTGGACGATAATGTCTGCTGGTATCTGAGATAGCTGGAGGATACCGAGGGACTGCAAGAAATGGATCATTACGGTGATACAGATTAGTTTTTAAGAAACACCTTGTAATTAAACATTTTGGAGTACATCTAGGCAGCCTGGAGAATCTAGCAGCTATGCTGTGCTAGATACAATAGGCCTGAGTAATGTGAATATTGGCAATTGACTTGTAACACAGTAGGGATATGTTTTGTGGTTTTTTTTTAATAAAAAAACCACCTTTTTATGGTCCAGTGTGCTTCTGCAGTGATAGTGTTGCAAACAACCGTGCTTTTCCTGCTATGGCTTCCCTCTGGTATTTTTAACTTTCTCTGCCGTGTCCTGCAACTTGCAAATACCTTTCTTATGTAGAGACAAAATTTGCAAAGCATATACAGTATCCACCACTGGTGACGTCCTCGATCTCCTCCTGTGATGTGTGTGCCTCTGGCTGCCATGGGGCGGCCACCACGATCTCGCTTGCCTCCAGTGAGCCTCCAAAGCCAGTTGCCTGGTTGGGGAAATTCAGCAGCGTGCTGAATCCTCCGGCTCCAGTTTAGCTGTTGCCTGCCTTGCTCTCAGGCCCTGTGCAAAGCTTTGGTCCTGGTGCTGGAGGAAGGTGCAGCAGTGGTGGGTGTCGGGGGCAGCGGTTGCAGCTCCCAAGTGAGGAGCTTTTCTGCAGCAGGTTGGTGACAAATTCCTGCAGGGTGGCACAGAAACCAGCACTGTGCCCAGTGCTCAGGTTCAAACGGGTGAACTGCATGGATTTGAGGGAGCAGATATGAAGTTCTTAGAAAAAAGGCCAGAGAGAAAAAAGGAAGGAGAGAGGGAGAAGACTGAAACTAAAAGAAAATACTTCTCCCTTAAGGTTATCCATTTGTCTGGAGGTCAGCATAGTCAGTAAAATGTATGCGTTTGAAATGGTTTTTGTGTAGTAAAATATTTACATTTTTTTTGCAAGGCAGCCATGTGTAATCACATTATTTCTGTAGAAAGGCATCTTCATTTCCTTTTTGAAAGGGATATTGGCCACTTATGTTCTGTAGTGTAGCTATTACAAAGCAGGAGGAGGTTTAGTACTTGAAGGAAGGAGCATTTTGCAAAAAGACTGCCAGTATTAAAATCAAAACAAAATAAATCAGTGCTGAGATTTTTCTGATGTTTAAGAGCAGTTTTTTGAAGTTTCAAATTGGTTGAGTAGGTTTCTGGAGCCCTTTTGTCTCCTTCAAGGTGCAGGCTGGACGTCTGCATTAACACAGACAAAGGAGTAAAGTTTTAAGCTTGGGAGCAAGCTTACCTGGGCAGAAACCACTGTAGCAACAATCCAAATGATGCTATGGCAAAAGTTGTCACTCTTGAGGTTTGTAAAAGTGATAGTTACATGAAACATAGCAGATTGTCGCTGCTGAGCAGAGCAGTGCCCTTCTCCAGCAGCAGGGGTTTGCCTCTTGGCA
The DNA here is from genome assembly GCA_013397275.1 of Burhinus bistriatus. Taxonomy (NCBI): domain Eukaryota; kingdom Metazoa; phylum Chordata; class Aves; order Charadriiformes; family Burhinidae; genus Burhinus; species Burhinus bistriatus. Next base: position 154,763 of record VYXH01007193.1, on the reverse strand, counting down.
AATAAAACATTGCTCTAAAGAAACTGAGTAAACTTCAGCTCAGAAAATGGATTAATTGGAAATTTCTCTCCAAAAATAGTAGGAGCCTAACTTTGAGGGCCCAGCAACTGCTGATTTTTAAATCCTTTCATCCTGTTGTAGAGGCTTAAGGCGTGAGCTGGGCACTGCTATGGATGCCCGCACAGGGCAGGAAGCAGATTGCAGCTCGGGCTTGTGAGCTACCAAATCTTATCCTTGCAAGTAAGTAGCACTTTGGGGGAAAACCACTGGTGAGATGGTAAGGTTGGAATGATTCTGAGACGAGACAGAGGAGGGAGAGGACTTGAACACATCTGCTGAGCGGAAGCACCTAAAAATCCGGTGCTCATGTCAACCTGATGGCATGATGCCGTAGCGTGGAAGAACAAGAGGAGAGAGTGGGTAGGTGTGTTCAGAAAGGGAAGAGATTAAGTGATTCAGCAGGAATGATGCAAAAGAGGAGGACAGAAGTGACAAAAAGCTGTGAGCCACAGAAATTGGAGTGAGTCCGCGTAGGAGCTTCAGTAGAAAATTATGAAAACTACTCTTATGTTAGAGAGCCAACGAGGATGATATGTCAGAGCGAGAGAGGGTAATGATAGATCCGGAATTCAGTTATCAAGAGGAAGAGATTAAAGTCAAGGGTCTGAGTTGTTCTAGTAGATATTCTCTATTACTAAATTCATTAGATAGTAAGTAATTGCAAGCCGGTTTGAGGACGTAGAATTTAAAATGACATTTTGAGTGGGCTGCAGAGGGTCAAGAGCACTCAATGCTTGTCCTGAAGTGCTCCAGCCTGGCCGGTGGTGACACTGGGGCCAGGTCAAAACACAGCATGCTGCTCCATGTGCATGTCAGACCAGCGTGCTAGTGCACGCATAAGGGTCTGCAGCCATGGATTTTGCCAGAAAAACTTCCCCTGCAGAGGGGTGAAAGGCAGGAGTCAGGAACAGGGTACCCCTGTGTGCCGCAAAACATGCTTCTGTTGATACCCTCATCTGCCTGGCCTTCCCCAAGTTGCACAGCTGCTTGATTGGTGCTTGCCAGAGTTCGTCTGACTTTGTCTTTTTTTTGTCACTTAAACCTGGAAGCTTAATTTTGTTTGAGAAGACTTAGAAGTGGTCTCTGCATCCTTTTGTTTCCAAACAGCTAGCAGTAAGAAAACTGTACCATCTTATCCTAAAGTCTAAAATTTCAAAAGCATAAAAATTTTAAGACTTAATCTCTACAGAAGGTCTGTTCTTCTACTTTTGTTTTCCATATCCTGTGCTAAAGCCTTTTTTTCTTTTTTAAATTCAAGAGGACCCTGTACCAACTCAGTCCTTCCTTCCTGGGATTTCCTTTAGCATATGCAAGCTGGCATCTTCATAAGTTTCACTGTGAATCGATAAATAGGCTCGGTGTCTTTTCTGTCCTGTGCACTGCTGTACTTACCAACACTTCTCTCTGCCCCTTGGTGCTAAATCCAACTGCAACAAAGCAGTTGTTGGTTTGTATTTTAGCTAGTGATGCTCTAGGAAAGGGGGACCCTTCTGCAAGTGACATCGCTGTGTGTTTGCTGGCAGTGAGGTTGTTCATGAAGATGGCATAGAAGAAAACTTCTTTTTTTACATTTCTTCTGTAGTTTTCTGCAAGGCTAAGTCTCCACATCTATGTGGGACTGGCAAAGTCAAATGCCCTGGCTGGCCTGAGGGAAGCAGCAGGAACATGCTCGTGGAGCCATGCTTCTTGCAGCAGCCACTCGTTAGGTTGGCTTCGCTGTGTTTAAGAGCACTCCTCATAGTATTAAACTGATGCTAGTGTTGTTCAAGTCTCTCCTAATATTTGTGTCCTAAAAAGTCACATCAGTGCTGGAGATTCAGGCACTTCAAAGCCAGAGGTCCCTTATCCCATCATACACTACATAACTTAGGTGAAAAATCCGCCAGTGAGGGAAGATTCTGGGGGTTGGTTAAATTTGTCTCTGAATTGTATGCAAAGATAGATGAAATTGTTTTCTTTATTTAAGCTGAGAGCAGAGGCAGAAAGAGCAAATTTCCTGCAGCTGCCATCAATTAAGAATGATCTGCTCAGCTACTCCTGTCTTTTTAGCTTGGATCTAGAAAACAGGTTTTCTGCATCCCCATTAACTGAGAGAGATTCATTTGGTATTAGTGGTAAGACTTCCTGCATGCTTCTGTTAAAACAATGCAAATTCTGTAGGCTAAACAATTACTCAATTTCCAGAACTGCAAAAATAACTCTTCTGCAGTGGCTTCTGACACCACCTTTTTCACACATCACCTTTGACAAAGTTTATTAATCAGTGGATTCACTAAAGACGGGGGGGTTTNCCCAAGTCCCTCAGGCTTTCCTCATAAGAAAGATGTTCCAGTCCCCTAATCTTCTTTGTAACCCTGTTGTTTTACTGGTTTTTTTCTTAAACAGGAAAGTAGGAGGGTGATGGTAGGAGATGGTAAAGCGATGTGAGAAGGCAGCTGTGAAGTAAAGCAGAGCGGAAATGCGGAAGGGAAGGTTTTGCAACAAACAGCTGCTCACTACAGAGCAGAAAATTTTGTCAAACCTGGTGGGGAAAACTGTTGAGTGTTCAACTGTCTATGCCTTAGGAGCATCTTAGCTTCGTTTTTTTCCCCTTCAGTGCCTGCATTCTCCTGATACTGTTTCCTGGCCGTGTAGGAGAAGCACATATGGGTGGTAGTGATAGCATCGCAGGGATGCTAAGGCTTTTAGGCATGAGTAGGCATTGTTTACCGCTTTCTAAATCCTCGTCCATCCCAACTTATCTGTGCTAAGTTATCTTATGAAACAAACTGGTGATATTCTTCGAGTATTTGTCAGTTGTGGGCTTAGCTAGAAGGTAGCAGCTAAGACAGGTATTAAGACCTGATTGGGGTGTTGGCTGAAACTGGGTCACTTGGCTGAAGGCTGAGCGGCAGTGAGGGCTGCGTGTGGTGGGGGGATGTACGGGGGAGCTGGCGCAGGGCTTGGCACAGCCGCCTGTGTGGATGCATCTTCTGGCGGTGGAGAGTGTATTTCCCATTATGAGCTTCTTGCATAAATGGGGAAAGAAGTATGGGCAAGGACAAATGTATTTGGGCATGTGAGGAGAAAAATGATGCTCTACCTTCCTGTGCTAGTACGTATTCTGGGAAGTATGTAGTCTGTGGACTTGCCAATTCAGAGCTGTTACTGTGTTTGAAGTTGGGTGATGTTAAGGGAAAGATGCATGGTTCGCTTTATTAGGATGGTGTGTAAACCAGGGGGAGAGATTGTTGTGAACTGTGTTTGTATACCGCTGCTTCCAAGGTGGCCTCTTCCCTTGTCTGGGCACAACTGGGGTGACCCTTTGGGTAAGGTGTGCAAACATGCAGCTTCTCTTCAGAGTTTTCTTTCACTGCCCTGTTTGGTTGGCTGCTGATAAGGATACGGTAGATCTAATGAAGGATTGTGGCAAGGACTTCACTGTTTCTGGAAGAAGAGTGTATATCAGCTATAAATAATGGTGAGTGTTTGCTGTTCAGAAATCTCCCTTTTTGCTGTAAGACAACGTAGCAAATTCCTTTTCAGTGTATTGCACTCCACACACCAGCCAGGATCCTCTTTATACGTGGAAGGTTGAACGCAAATCAAAAGCAGCTTCTCTGAAACAAATGGCCTGACAACAGGCTTGCAGTGCTGCTTCCTGATGCAAACAGAAGTTTATTTTCTGTTATGGGTTAATGTTGTTGCAGTGTGTACTTTCTTAATAAAAGCTCCTTGACCAACTTCTGCAAGTATTGCTCAAATAGGAAAAACAAACTCTCTGCCACTATGCTTATCTCAAGCTGAGTGCAGTATCTTAATTCTGATTAAGCAAAAAATCCTTGAACTGCATATTAAACTTTACAGAACCATATAGTATAAATTTAAAGTGTAAAAACAGGACTGTTTATTCAAAACAGGAGGCTTATTTGCAGAAGTTGCCGTGTCTATAAACAACTTCAAAGTGTTATTTTGTCTTCCAAGATACAGAAAGAAACGGCAAGTATGTCAACAGTAGCAAAAGCTGATCTTGAGGGTTTGAGGTGATAGTATTTTTTCACAAACCTAAGTGTTGTCAGCAAGTTTATCCCATTCAAATATTGCTTTCTCTAGGTTGCTGAAAATGTATTAATATCTTAGGAATACTTGCTAGACTGCATCTCGTGTAGCAAGAACCCCATGCTTTACAGGTGTGCCTCTAAGATAAGTTTACTTGATTTCTCGGGGGATGAAGTTGTCTTTGCAAAGAAGCAAGAGACAGCCTTGGAATCTCTCCAGGTCAGAGCTGGTGGGTGGCCCTGGGGCTGGGGTTTGCGCCGCACAGCTGGCTGCTGAAGCACCGTGCTTCCTGGGAGCCGTGGTGTGGGAGGTGGTCGTGGGAGGGGGCAGATGTGGTGGAAACCTCTGGCGAGCAGGAAAGTTGATCAAGAGCGGCAGCTCCTGCGTGTGCATCTCGCGTCATCATCCTGCAGTTCAACCTGCTGCTGCTTGTTGCTGTAGTCATAGAACCATAGACTCATAGACTGTCTAGGTTGGAAGGGACCATCAACCTAACACTGCCAAGTCCACCACTGAACCATGTCCCTCAGCACCACATCTGCCCGGCTTTTAAATACCTCCAGGGATGGCGATTCCACCACTTCCCTGGGCAGTCTTGTTGGTGCACCCCAGTATTGCAAAAGCCTTGCCCCATGGGCTGATGTTGGTTGATTTTCAACTATAACCTGCAGATCATTTTCTGTACAGCTGCTTCCCTGTGCTAGGCTTTCACTTCAAAGGAAGTACCTTGCACATTCTCTTTCCAAGGGTATTATACACCTATTTTCACACCTCCTTTCCAGTTTTTCAAGACTGCTGTAAATTTTGACCCCATCCTCATGCATTTTGTCCCTGCCAGCTTTGTATTACCTGCAGATTCAATAATTATTCTTCATTCCATTTCATAAATGTTTAGGCATTCACTTTTGAACCATAATATGGCAAATAGGCATTTCTGATTTAATTGCATTTAATGTAACTTTAAATGAATTTTTTTTTCCCCCCCCTCAGAGCTTGTCCCAAGTTTATTAAACTGGGTTATCAGAATTATGACAGACTTCACTAAATTTTCTTGTTTGAGGGACAAAGCTTTTGGCTGTATGGATATTCTGAACAGGTCCAAAAAAAAGTTCACAAAAACAGAAGTCTTTTGTCTGCTGCATTACAGGTTAAATAATAAAGCTTTGGAACTGAGGATGAAATAGTTAAATTTTTATTCTCAGGTTAGTTGTGCTGCCACACTTGGAATCTTCTAGCAGAGAAATATTCCCCCACCATTCTTGTGTTCTCTTCATCCAAATTAATGAATGCCTGAGGAACGGTCATCTAGTTCTTCCGACATCTGTGAAAAATATAGCCTAAAAAATTGAGAATGAAAGTAAATTTCTAGACCTTTTCCTTGCTTACGCAAAGAAACCTGTCACAATCATTGCAGTAGCTGGCTCGCTCATAATTTTCGGTGTCTTTCTTACAGAGTTTGTACATGTAGGGTGGGAAGCTTTAAAATACTCACTGTTTCCATTTGAGTTTGCTCCTGGGAAATCATTGTTGGTCATAAGCTTCATAGGCATCTGCCTGTAAGGAGGCAGACTTGTTTTTCTCTGTACTTTCTCAGTGTCTTCCTCAGTATTTGGGAGAAATAAGACCTCACTGAAGACAGTGGAACAGCAACAAACATGTTTTTGTATGTGCTCTAAGGCCAGCTTCTGTCTTCACATTATTGCACTGAAACACATTGAGCCACTCTATGGTTTAATAGTCATGGCAATTCTTCCAGAATTTTAAATATAAATATTAGGGTACAGAAATTCCTAATGTTTAAGGTGATTGCATGCATATATATTAAGGTGATCAGTGAAAAATAAAGATTTGCTCAAAATAAGCTTTGAGAATGAAGTCCAAAGATAGGCAGGAACAGTTACCTGCTTCCCTCTGCTCAGCTGTATTTCTTCAGGGCCAGCTTTAAATTGATCACGGTATATATTTGTTAGTTTTCCAAAAAGTGTATTAGGCTAAAAAAACTTGTCTTCTGCAGTGGGTTGAATTCAAATCGTCAAGTTCATACATACACACCTGCTGTATTTATAGTAAAACCAGTATGCTGAAACATTCAATCAGTGGTGGTTAATTTTATAGAATGTAGATCAATTTTAGTGTCATTTGGGCCCATATAATCTTCTTAGATTAACCTTCATAATCATTAAAAGGTAAAGCTGCATATGTAATGCAAGATTATGCATATTTATTTCCATTCTTATATAAAATGCACAGATTGCTCTTTTAAGCACACTAGTACTTTAAGCTTAAGTAAAAGAATATGGTGTTCAGGTGACTTGTCTTTGTCCTTCATGTCCAGTCACTGTCCCAAGCTGTTGGTAAGCTCTGCCAGTACTGAGGATTAAAATATAAATGGTAATGGAGCTGTTTTGCAGTAGCACTTTGTGCAAATGACATTGACATTTATGAAGACTGGCCAATCTCACAAGAAAAATTTTGAGAGAAAGATCTAAGAATGTTGAATATTGCTTGGTCAGTTGCATTTAATATTCCATTAAAAATTCAAGTAAATTTCAGAAGAACAGCTTTTTAGATTTACTGTGAGCTAATTTTACCTTTAGAATAAAGTAGTTGGATGGCAGTAGGTTTGTGTGCTTCAGTATTGTTTTGTATAGCAGCACACTGAAAAATGTGCTTATGCCAATAAACATTTTAATGATTTCTCATATTTACATTTTTAAGCTCCCGCAGAATGCAGCACATTCTGTACCAAATGTGTAGCTCAGCCAAGGAAATCAAGTTTTGTTACATCTGACTAAACTTACAAAAAACTATTTACATTTCACATTTATGCCAATAACTGCATCTAGAGCTGAGTAAAAGAAAAAGGCTTTTAGAGCCTGTTGGAGTCAAAACTCATCTTTTATAGTTTAAGAAGTTTTACTCTTGTAATTTGGGTGTTGCTGGATTTTTTCCTTCTTGGAGCTGACTCCTGTATGTGCTTCATTAGGACTGAATAAATCACAAAGTCGGGGCAGTGTCTGATGTGGTCGGTGCGAACTGCTCTTGCCTGCTTTGTTAGCTGAGCTTTGGTCCGTGTGATTATACTCGGGCGCTTGCATTTAAAGCTAAGCACATGCATGTTAATTCCACTGAGTGGGAAAGGATGACTTGCTGCTTGAAAGCTTTGCTCAATTAGAGGGGCTGAGTGACTGTAGCTTTTCCAGTGCAGTTACCGCTGCAAGAGACACGTAGCCACTGCTGTTGTCAGGGGCAGAATTGTGCCAAAGCAGCCTTTTTAGTGACGTGACTGAAATAATATCAAAACTTTCAAAATGTAGTTCCTCATTTAAAAATACAGTCCTAGTTAATCACAAGCAAAGGAGTGTAGATTGAAGTTTTTATGTAAACTTTTTTTTTCCTTTTAGCTTATTAAAATTCCCAAAGTTGATCAGCCAAATGAAGTGCATAAATTTAACTTCTACTTGTCAAATGTTGGCAAAGATAATCCTCAGGGAAGCTTTGACTGTGTCCAGCAAACCAACTCAAGGTAAGTTTTACTTGATGTTTTCTTTCATGGCAAATTTAAGTAGATTCCGTGGCTTTGAGTGTAGAGCAAAAACCTTTAACAGAAGCATGCTCCTAGTGATGAGCTGCAGTAGAAAATGAATTCCTAGCAATAGCCTGATTTCTTGCTAATTATAAATACTTGCTTTTACACAGAATTCTTTCTGGTTTTGCTCTTAAAAAAGTAACCTTTTGAGTACTTTCTCACCTCTTAGTGCTATTTTTAAAAGCATTTGGAGTTCAGCATCGTCCAAGCTAGACCAGATCCATTCTACAACCATATGTAAATATGATTATGGCTGGCAGCATGCTTGCATGCTGGCCCTGATGGATACTTGTCTTATTTTAAGAACCACATAAGTCAGTGACCTTATCCATAATTGCATGACCATGGTGTTTCAGAACCCAAACGTAATACAGCAGTGCCTTGTCCTGGTCCTTTGAGTCAAAGTGAACACTGTTAACATCTAATGAAAAGGCATGAAAATACCGTGCTTTTACATCAGGTTTGCTTCGGTTTCTAGAATATTACGTTCAGCCTAGTATCAATGTAGTCCAGTGGTGTTGAATAACTGTTTGTCCTATTTGATTAACTAGGACATCGCGGGCAGAGTTTGTGTATAGATCTGGGAAGCTGATAACAAGCAGGCACACAGACACATCTCCAAAAGGCACTGCTCAGGTTCTCGGTCACGGGAGAGCTTCTGCCCTCGATTTCAAAACAGAGATTTGTCTAGATAGCAGGTTTTGGGAGCAATAAGAAAATGAGCTGATTTAATAGCTCTCTGCCTAACAGGAGATCTCTCAGCATCCTCCTCCTCCTCCTTTTCCACTTGCATTAGGTCTCTTTTACTACAATACAGCCTTTCAGTGAACTCACTTAGCTGATGGGATGGGCAGAAAGCCAAACAGCTTAGAGGCAGACCTGGGGGAGCCTGGAGCAGTGTGGGGGTTTTTGGGGTTTTCTTTGGATTAAACTGTATCTGAAAGGGGTCGGACAGCTGCTGAGACTGGCACAAAGCCAGGTGAGAGGTCCTGCTTCTGCTCCTGGCTTGCTTCTCCTGAGAGTCTCAGAGGGTACCTTCTTCTTTAGAAAGGAGCACCTTCAGTTCAATTAAACTGTATTTTTAAAGTAAGATTAAATTTAAGCTGCTCTAGCTCTGAATAATTCTGAATAGCATGCCTAGGTAGTTTTACTGTGGTTTTACTAATCTGCTTCAAAATCTAATTCAGACTAGCTTTTGCAAGATGCTTTGTAGCCAGCTCTCTGTGCAAAGTGCCTGCAGAGTTAATGCAAAACTTGTGTAGTGTTACACACAGAGTTGTTTTAAAAAAACAAAACAAAAAAAACAAAAAAAAAACCAAAAACAAACACAACAAAACAAGATCCGGAAAGGACCCCTGCAGGGTATCTAGTCTCATTTTGTGCTTAAGGCAGGTCTAGCTTCAAAACTGACTTGGATTTTGAAAATGCCCCGCTCAAGGAGGGGGATTACACAGGGTCTTGGTCAGTGCTTGGCTGCTCCTGTGGTGGAAAAGTGCATAAAGGCAGCGACATTCAAGGAAATGAGCAACGGGTAAAAGCTATGCTTTAGATGTCAAGAAGGACCTTTTTTTCTGTTGTAAATGCACTGATTTTTGGAGCAAGGAATCAGTACATAGCTCTAGGCTATGAACAAAACTGTAGCTGTATCATCTTGAAATGTTGTCCAGTGGCTTGGTCCAGCTTTGTGACTTTCAGAAACAACATGGTACATTGAGACAGGAGATTCTTGACCCTTCTTGGAGCCTTGATGAGGAGTTTTATGGTGACTACAGGGTTTTGGGTTAGCTAAAGGCGATGTCCTTTCTCTGGTCAGAGCTGTTGCAATGGCGGGTGCTGCAAACATACTTGCTGAGAGTGGTGATAGGTCAATTTAAACGAAATTGCTGTTAGTCAGTCGAGGTGCCCTCCTGGCTGGGCGCCATGTGCTGCGGGAACATCTTTGGACCGACCATGGAGGGCTGGGCTCCTCCAGAAATGCCTCCTGAAGCCCAGTGCCCACCCTGACGCTATGGAGGAGACCTTGCCATCCTTCCCTTTGTGTGGGGTTTGCTCGAAGTACCTCTGCTCAGACATGAATCCTCAGAGGAGCAGGCGGGTGGACCGCAAGCATTCCTCAGTGCTCTTCAAGGCACAGAGCAGGGGAGGAGGAGGTTGGACATTTTGAAAGCAAGATGAGGGGAGACTGGCTTGCCCTTTAGAATCATAAAATCGTTTTNTGAACACAGCACTCCAGGTGCGGCTACCCTGGGCCTTGCAGGCCCTTGGGCCACCACAGGCCACCTTGGGTGGAGGAGAGGGGACCTGTGCTAACCTGAGAGGCGGGTGGCCAGTGAAAAGCCTCTGGGTCAGGAGCTACCTGCCATTAGGGTGCCAGTGTAACTGCCCGTGTTGTCCCTGTAATTGTAATTTAAAAGCACCACATTAGGAGCACCTCTGCTGTGAGGACAGGCTGAGGGAGTTGGGGTTGTTCAGCCTGGAGAAGAGAAGGCTCTGGGGAGACCTTAGAGCCCCTTCCAGTCCCTAAAGGGGCTCCAGGAAAGCTGGGGAGGGACTCTGGATCAGGGAATGGAGCCATAGGACGAGGGGGAATAGTTTTACACTGAAAGAGGGAAGATTTAGGTGAGATGTTAGGAAGAAATTCTTGACTGTGAGGGTGGTGAGACGCTGGCCCAGGTTGCCCAGAGCAGCTGTGGCTGCCCCATCTCTGGAGGTGTTCAAGGCCAGCTTGGCCAGGGCTTTGAGCAACCTGGTCTAGTGGGAGGTGTCCCTGCCCAGGGCAGGGGGGTTGGAATTGGATGGCCTTTAAAGTCGCTTCCAACCTAAACCATTTTGCGATTCTGTAATTGCGGCAGTTGTCAGTACAGGCACCAAGAGTGTCCTGAGCCTGCCTCTCAAACACAGTTACGTGAGGAAATATAATTACACCGACAGGTAGAACTGATAGAATTTGGATGTGTAGAGACAATTAGAAATATATCTATGCCCTCGCTAGCTGTCAGAACTGGAAAAAATTTTTCTTCACCTGTTAAGACAGGTTTTAAAGTTCCTGACACAACCATACTTCTAAACCTGACTAGTGCTTGGGCTCAACCTTTTTCAATGTTTTTATAGTTCTGGAGCCTCGCAACTCAGTTGCCTGGGATCTATACAGAATAAAATTACAGTATGTGCAACAAGTGATTCCTATCTGACGACCAGAGAGCGCATGACCCAGGCAGAAGAGGAGTCGCGCAATCGAAGTGCAAAGGTTATTAAACCTGGTGGACCATTTTTAGGTATGGTTGTATTTCATTTTCTACTAGATGTCTGTAAGTTTTCAAACTCAATAGTTCATCTTTTAGCATATCCTTGGGAAAGGTGGTGTGTTCAGAGATCTCGGGTGTAGGTAGCCTGCCCTCAAATCAGATTTGCAATCTCCTGTTGCTGCATTCACACATTAGCCTTTTTTTCCCCTTGAAAGCCTGCCAGTCCTTGCCTGTTCCCATGTTGCTTGACTGGTTGAAATTTTGACCATTGAGGTGAGGGTTTTTACCACCCCATGCACTTAAATTCTCTGGTTTAGTAGCTAATGTTTTCTTTTTGTAAAAGCACTTTTGAGTACCTAAATATTGTGCTAAACCATTAACCTTAACTTGTAGTCTAAAAAATTAACATTGAGGAAGTCTCGTATACAAATTCATAACCTTAATATGAAAAACTTTGCTTTTCGCACTTGCTAACACTGATTAAATTTTACTTATTTTATGTCTTGGTCATTAATAAGCAACTGTTACCAAAAGACCATGGGTTTTGGTGGGGTTTTTTGTGTTGTTTTTTTTTT
>VYXH01007193.1:127784-143205 GCA_013397275.1 Burhinus bistriatus | reverse complement strand
TTTTTTTTTCTTTAAAAAAAAGTAAGGTAATGTTGGCATCTTCCCATGGATTTCATCATTTGACACAAAACAAAAAGCATTTAGGTCGTATCATTCATTATTAAACTGTTTTGAGTACCGTTTCCCTGAGGAGCCTGGTGCTGGCTGCATATAGAGGCAAGGTGAGCATCCACCTTGTAGGCACTCAGTGGCACAGGCAGTGGTGGTCCTGCCTACAGCAGCGAGCTGAACCAGGTTCATCCATCTTCATCGAGCAAAACAGTCTTCCCCTTGGCTGTGGCTGCAGTCCTCCGCCAGCACGGACATCCCTGACAGTGGTGGTGCAACGCTTGCTCTGCTGCAACCTAACTGCAGAGTGTTTTAAGGCAGCATTGTCATGACTTTTTGGCGATAAAAAACTAGATGTGTGTGAGGCCTTGATGCTGAGGGAGCTGGGCATGGGTCAATACCAGGGCACAGAGTTGTGACGGTTTCCCCCATGTTGTCTAAATGGCTCTTTAATGGTGACGTGAGAGGAGAACTTCAGTGAATATTTAACACTAAATAAATGGGGTCTGAAGACTGGCAGTAGGACAATTACGGTGTTTGGGGATACTCTGTTTTTTTCAGAGTGGCATTGACAAAGCTCAGGTGGGACAGGTGTAGTTGCTGGTAGGGCACAGGGGGTGACTTTGCAACATGCTTCTTGCAGTACAAATTAGGAACTGGGGTTGTTAATCATGTTAATGCTTGGTTATGTTTTCAGTTAATTTTTTTTTTTCCTGAGTGATTCAGAGACATAACCTTAGGAGGTGTTTTGTTTGCTGCTTACACTATCCACTGTGTATCTACATTGAATTTAACTTGTCAAAACATTTGAAATGTGTTCAGTAAACAACTGGCAAGTTCATACTGTTCTAAAAGTGTAACCATGTGTGTTTGCGTGAACGGGTTTGTTCTTGAAAACCAGAAGAGCAAAGTCCAGGGAACATGCAGCGTGGAGATGTTATAAAGGTTTGGCCTCACTGCAAAATGGAAACAAATTTTTGCTATTCCTGAGGATAAGCAGTACATAAGCACAGCTCAGTCTCTGTGTGTCTGATAGAAGACAAGCAGCTCCAGATTTTCTCACCAATACTCATTAAGTCTCCCTCATGTACCAAACATGAGTTGCTGGTTTCAGAAAAATGCCCAGGTTGTGCCACATCATCTGTTGGATTGCAAGCAATGTTTACTACAGTGATTTTCTGTAATATTCTGATAAATCCTTTTTTTTCTGTCTGACAGCAAATGCTATTTAAAAACACAGAGTAGAGAAGTTTGGGTCTTTTTCTGGAAAACTGAGATTCAGGTTGGGTGGTGTTATTTTTAAATTCTGTATGCATGGCTTGCAAACTCTTGCATTGTTCCTCCAGTTGAGAAACGCGTCTTTTTATAGAATTTGGTTCAAAATGTTGTGCAGGCTATGTTTCAAAACTTCTCTGGCCTTGATCCCAAGAACTGTTAAATTTTTGGTGTATTGTTTCTGACAAACCTGGGCTTACTTAGTAAGTGGGAAACATTGCAGCTTGAAACGTGGTGTAACTTACAGTAACTTAAGTGAGCAACCAGGTCTAGTGGGAGGTGTCCCTGCCAATGGGCTGGAACTAGATGATCTTTAAGGTCCCTTCCAACTCTAACCATTTTGATTCTATGAAGTGATTAACAGCAAGTGTTGGTAGTTTCTTTAAGCAGTGATACAATTAATTGTGTAGACTTGGTCTCCCTAGGCGTTAATGGGGAATCTTTTAGCTATATGGAAGACCTTTGCATCATGTTTTAAGAGTACTCTTCTTTTTTTTTTTTTTTTAAAAAAAAAGGCCTGATTTTTGGGTATTCAGTGCTTTAGCTTATTAACTGGAAAAATAATAAAAGCACCATCTACATAAATAACTGGTAAAGTCTTCCTACCAGTATCACTCACTCACCAGCTTTTTTTTGATATTAAATATTTCTTTGTTAATGCCTAGCTCGGTGCATCTTTACTACCTGTATATTCTTATAGATCTTGAAATGCTAACTAAATACAGTTTCTAGAGTTTATTGGGCGTAGTAAATTCTTTTAAATCAACTTTCTTGTCTTCTCCCAACCTCCCATGTCACCCTTTCTTTTTTATTTTTTTTACCCTTACTTTAGGAAAAAGAGTACATGTCAGAAGAGCACCGCAAAGCGTTCCAGATGCTGTGCCCGAGAGGAAGAGGTCAACACCGATGAACCCTGCAAACGTAATACGGAGGGTTCACACACACAATGCTGTTTCTCAGCGACCGTACAGGGACAGGGTGATTCACTTACTGGCACTGAAGAGTTACAAGAAACCAGAGTTACTTGCTCGCTTGCAGAGAGATGGTGTCAACCAAAAGGACAAGAATTCCCTTGGAACTGTCCTTCAGCAGGTGAGATCATCGGATTAGTGCCAACATTTTTTCCCCTCCTGCTATTCTTTTAATCATGATTTTGAGGTGTTTTAGTCCTGTATTTAGATGAGAAAATTATAAACAACTTACGTAATGCTCCTTGTTTAAGTTTTTCAATCAACTTTATACAGGTGCCCCAAACTGCAAGTCAACAAGAAGAAAGGAAACAAATATTAAATAATTTTTGTGGAGTGTTTTTGTTTTGCTACAATGGCAGGCAATAATTAACTATTTCTAGCTTTGTTGTCCCTACTTATTTCTTCCTCTCTCTTTTTCTTGGACTGCTTAACTGCTTAATTGAGAGAAACTGCCCGTGTGTTCTCTTGATTGTGTGAAATAGTTTGTCATAGTACTTTGTATTTCTTGTGAGGAGTTTATGAGGAGAGAAGTTGGGTAATCGCATAGGTTAGTAGTTCATGTGAATAGAGTTTGTGGCCCATAAATGATACTAGGCTTCTCTTTGGATCTGTTAGAATTGCAATCCAGGGAAGGGTGTTCCAGCCAGATTGTAAAAGAAAAAGGTGGTGGTCTGATTTTGAGCATAGTGTTTCTTTGCTATCATGTGGATTGTGTCTTTATGTTATTTGAAACCATTTTTTATTCAGTAGCTTTTCCAGTGCTCCTTTAAGTTCCATGTGTATTTTTTTATCATATCCATGAAAATTATTGGTAAGCCTGTAATGTTACAGGTGAAACTTTTAAGCTATGTGTTCAAGAGTGTCACATTAATTTTCTACTAAAACAGTTCAGAAAAGGCTTCTTAAAGTATCGTAAGATGCAATGGCTTCTCCCTTACTTTTTAAATACTCCCTGTACCCATAGACTGTAGCTGAATTGTGCATGTATTAATATGTAAAGTAGGAATATTTCCTATTTATCTAGGAAAAAAGTGTTTTGGAACCCATTACAGTGAGTAAAATTCAAAATTTATACTGCTTTTGTTGATCCTACACTGAATTTTAAAAAGTCATTCCTTAAATATGGTAAGTGTTGTTGCTTTGTTTGCCCAGGGCAACGGTAGGTTTTTCCACCCTGAAGATGTACACAATTTAACAAGAGCCATGTTCTTATGTACAAATAGAAGTAGTCAATTTATACTTTAAGTTGATTATAGAATTCCAAAAGCTCAGCTGCCTAGAAGATAAAAGGTGCAAAAATTTTCTCCTGTCCCTTTATGCTTGACAAGGTTTAAGGAGACTTTCTTGGAGTCTTGTTTACTGTAGGTGATGCGAACTACCTCAGGGTACTGGGTTGCATTCAGAAATGGTCGCATTAGCAGCACTACACCCTGAAAAGCCTTGCTCACATTTTTCTTAGCTTCATGATGTTGGTTTTTTGTCTGAATCTAAAATCAGCAGCCTGAACTTGCTAAGATCTAATATACACAGATTTGCTTTTCTTGGAATACAGCTTTTAATTCTGTTTTTAACAAGTAAATTATTGTTTCTACCTATCTTTGTTACTTTTAAGTTTTTTCAAGGTGTGCACAGACAGACATGCACACAGACATAGCAGTATTTATCTCATTTTTTTGGAGGAAAAAATGGGCAAAACTGCAAAAAGTGGTGGTGATGTGTTGACGAGTTATTCAGCATTTTGTATCAGGCAAATTGATGGAGACTGTTTTTCTTTGGGGTTTTCTCTGAACTGATGTCAGGTGATGAAGTCTAAACCAGCACTTTAGGTGTCAATGGTCTCAAGGTTGTACTAGCTCATTTTAACTTTTTGAAGATACTTTGTGGTTTTTCTTAAGGAAGAGATAAAGCCATTTTACTTTCAAAGGTATGCAGCAAGGCATGCACATGGTCTTTTCATGACAATGGCTTGCTGTAATGAACCCTGTGTCTGCAAAATGAAGAGTGCATCCAGGCCTGTGCACCTCTCCTTAAGCATTTTAGCACTAAATCTTGTTTTCAAAATATAACTTAGAATCATAGAGTCACCTAGGTTGGAATAGACCTTTAAGATCATCAAGTCCAACCATGAACCAAACACTGCCAAACCCACCACTAAACCATGTCCCTCAGCACCCCGTCTACCCAGCTTTTAAATACCTCCAGGGGTGGCGATTCCACCACTTCCCTAGGCAGCCTGTTCTAATGCTTGACAACCCTTTTGGTGAAGAAATTTTTCCTAATATCCATCCTAAACTTCCCCTGGTGCAACTAAAGGCCGTTTCTTCTTGTCCTGTCACTTGTTACCTGGGGGAAGAGACTGACCCCCACCCCTCTACACCCTCTTTTCAGGTAGTTGTAGAGAGCAATAAGGTCTCCCCTCAGCCTCCTTTTCTCCAGGCGGAACAACCCCAGTTCCCTCAGCCGCTCCTCACAAGACTTGTGCTCCAGACCCCTCACCAGCTTCGTTGCCCTTCTCTGGACATGCTCCAGCACCTCAATGTCTTTCTTGTAGGGACGGGCCCAAAACTGAACACCGTATTCGAGGTGGGGCCTCACCACTGCCGAGGACAGGGGGACGATCACTGCCCTAGTCCTGCTGGCCACACTATTGCTGATACCAGCCAGAACTTGTTAGATATGAGTACAGTTACTCTTTTCACCAGTTGGTGAAACTTTGATACGGCTTAAAACTAATGGGATAGATGAATTATTCATCTTTATACTCAAAGAAGTAGTTCATTGCCAGGTAGGCTATCACATATGACTGTTCAGTAGTATAGTTTCTTGTGACTCAAGCACTTGTGGAAGAAAAGCAATTCTGTTTGTCAAGCCAAACGATGATGTACTGCGGTGGTTGATGTGATGGTGGAAAACATGCATTGTTCCAGGCACAATCTGTGCTCTGCCATTCCAGTACAGCTCTGTAAAAGAAAAGAACAGCAGGTGTCCTCCTGCAGTTGAACAAATCTGAATTTGTATGTGGAGATAGTGTTCTTCAGTTCTTAAAAAAGAAAAATTAAAAAAAAGAAAAAGACTAGGCCTCTCAACATATTCCATGCAGTGAAGATACAAACTTTTGGCACAGTTTGCCTTGATTTTCAATGCTGTATTAAAGACAAGAAGCCAGATACATGGTGCGGAGAGAGGTTTTTCATAGAGTGTGTTTCATACTCGCTTGCAGGAGTTTGGGATTTTCTTCCATCCAAATTTCTACATCCCAAATTGACCAAATTTTTTAAAATCGGTGCTCACTACATGAGAGCTGCTTTGATCTTTGTATCTAAAAAACCTGGAAAACTGGTGTGTAATTTTGTTTGCAGCTTTGATTTAGCTTTGCAATACTAGTCTTATTTCTGTAGTTTGCATTTAGGTATAATGAACATTTATTTTCTTAAATGTCTGCCTGTAGGTAGCCAACCTGAACCCAAAGGATAATTCTTACACTCTGAAGGATTATGTTTTTAAAGAAATTCAGAAAGATTGGCCTGGATACAATGAAATAGATAAACAGTCATTGGAGTTAATACTTTCTAGGTAAGTTCAGTCTCTAGGGGAAGGAAAATAGCCACGTAAAAAGGTTTCTCTGGGAAATTAGTGTCTTGTCTTCCCTGTAATGAAAGAACTATGACATAGACATTTTTGCCTTATAACCTGAAATGTTGGGTCATCCTTACAGAAAATTAAAGTCATCTCAGAATACCACCAGCAGCAGCGATTTGGAATCTCCTGTGACTTCTAATAAAGATGCTCCATCAACTTCTCAGGTATTTTGTTGTTTGGTTTGTTTTTTTTTTTTAATGCTATTTACAGTATATTAAGATTTGTCACGTTTTATATGGGTGTAAAAGCTGTGATGTGAAGCACTAATATTGCCTTTAACGCATGAAAAACTGAAACATTTATTTCTAATTGGATTATTATTTTTTTTTTAAAAATGGTTGCACTGTTGAGACTGCAAAAAACTTATGGTCATGTAGCTTAAGGGCTGTTATATTTAGTGTTGTGTATTTCAGAATGTTTATTAAAATATTCAGAAAAATAAACAATTCCTGTCTACTCGCTATTTTGTAGATATGCCTAGATTTCTGACAGAGACCACCCTTGTTGTGTTTGAACGGCCAGCACAGTGGCCTTAGTTGTAACTGTCCACCCATACCACATTGACCTTGCAGAAACCTAAACTCCCCTGGACACTTTAAACTTGCCTGCTGAACTTCTTCGTTACCCATTATTGTTACACAATCTTGTACTTTCTGGTTACATACTTAAAACTGTTTTGTATTGCCATGTAACTTATCTTGGTGTGTAGGAAAGTCTTCTAAAGACAAGATATGTATATATTTTTGTTACATGTGATATGGTAGTTATAATACATAAAATATGCACAAACATCCTTGTGCTACTGTTTAAGTATAAAGCTTAGGAAAGTCTGGAATAAGGACAAATTACAGTAGTGATCCACTTGGAGGAATACTTTTATTTTTCCCTTATAGACATCATTTCAGCACCCATTTTGATTCAGGGTAGCCCAGGTGTGGAAAAGCAGATCTGAATCAGCAGGTAGTATGTCTGCCTTCCCCCAGCCTGTTCAGACTTAAAATGCACGTGTCCTGTGTTCTTACCAATACAAGAGGACCATGCAAACCGTTTTAGAAGAAGCTCGGAAAACTCTGAATAAAAGGCATTGCTTCAAGGAAAAGTTTGATGCTTTCTGTGACTAAAACTGCATTTCAGTAAATGCAGTTGAAATCTGAAGAACATGAGAGCTTGTGTGTGTACAGCGATAAGCTGGAAAGTCTGAGATATTTACATTTAAATAGGTGAGGGAGGGCACACATCTGTTTTTCCCTAACTTTCTTCCAGTCAGAGGGCGAAATGGTGCAGGTCCCAGGGAACTGCCTCTGTACACACAGAATCTGGATTAATTTCAACAGGGTGGCACAGAGCCGTGCCTGGCACTCTTGGTGCAAGCTGCCACTTGTACATCAATGTAAGCAGTGTATGTTTGCTAGAGAGGAGGATGTGAACCAGCATTTCAGCTGGAGATCGGCTGGAACAACATCTGTAGCAAAACTGGGGTTTTTACTTATTCTTTCCAACCTCGCACTTCTTGTGCTCCGATTAGCACGCTGCTGCGTGCTTCTCAGGGCTGCTCTAGTAAATTGTGTGGCTGTGTGACAGCAAAAGCTGACTCTTCACCCAGTATGTCCGAGCTGAAACCGGTACCTAAACAATACTGACCTGATGATCTCATTTTGGTGAAGCCTTTGATAGAGCTGCCTATTTCTCCCAAAGCCTTTTAGCTGTAGATTTGAAGAACATCTTGCTGAATCATAAGATTAGAAACTAAGAATGAAATAAACCATGTATGTTTAAGCTGCAATACTTCCTTGTTCGGCAGCTATTTTTAGATAAGAAAGGTATGTTTTCAACAATTGCTTGTTCAGAAATGCTGCTTTTTCAGAATGGGAGCAAAACTTAATTCTGCTAATTTTCAAAATTTTTAATTATTATTACAGAAACGGCTTTTGAATTCTGATTTTATCGATCCTCTGATGAGCAAAAAGCAGAGGATATCTCACCTGACCAGTCGAGTCCAGCCATCCTTCAGTGGCCACTTGCCAGCCTCCAGGGAGAAAGCCGCTGCTGCCCCTCCACCGCCTCCCCCTGCCCCGGCCGCCGCTACTCCTGCTCCTGTGCTGCTGCCTCCCACACTCCCTCCCACTAACAACCCTCCTCAAACTGTCAGCTCCAGCTCCCCCAGCACCCCTGAGGGGCGGGGGACACAAGACCTACCCGTGGACAGCTTCAGTCAAAATAGCAGTAGCATCTATGAGGACCAGCAACAAAAATATACCTCTCGGACTCCTTTGGGAATCCCAGTGCCTGCCACGGTGCAGGTTGAGCCTCCCAAGTCCGCAGGCAAGAAGCATGTGGTGTTGCACCAAAAGCCCAAGAACGTAAAAGAACATAAGGAGAAGGATGAAAGCAAAACACAGGACACTACAAGTGTGAGCGGGGAGGGGAAAGACCTTAGAAAAGAAGAAACTGCCAAGCTGAAAAAACCCTCCTGTTCCGATTCAGGTGAAGGTATTAATACACTGCTTTTCCTAACTACTATATGGGTAACCCTGGTGGAAAGAGACCAGTAAAACCAGGGACTGGAAACATGAATGGTCTATTTTTTTTGCTTACTGTATATTAATTAATTGCCTTGCCCATTATCCCCGCTTTATGGTCATGAAGAATCGTATTGTTTTTCTGCCATTGCATTACATTGTAACTGTGAGTTTAGGGAAAAAAAAACAAAACCAAAACAACCTACACAAAACAGAAGCTGGACTTGTTCTGCAGGAACCTTAGCTAAAATTAGGTTAATTTTTAAGAATTCTCACTCTCTAGTACGAAAATCATTAGAACAGAGAAATCTTAAATGGGTTGCCATTGAACAGAAACTGGTTACAGGGAAGAGCTAGCTATGAGAAAAACACAAGGAATGGAGGGTTTTGATTTTTTTTTTTTAGCTTCATTTCCAGTAAACTGCTAGTTTACTGAAACTTACTCCACTTTTTCCAACAGCAAGTTTTAAAGTCTACATGCTGAAAATAAAAACCTGTCACATATACTTGTTGCATGCTAGTTTACTGAAGCACATAGATCAGACATAAATGTATCTCATAGTGTATCACAACACAAGGTTCATTGAACTCAGCCTTTTTGTGGAAAATCTAAAATCTACACAAATTGGTATGTGTTTTACTGGAGTTTTGGTTTGAACTGTGGTGTGAGCTTCTCTCCGTCCTAGCTGCAGAACTTGCATCTCTACATCTTTTGAAGTTGTTACACACTTAAAATGGCATTGAGAAGCTAAATAGAAATGCACAAAGAATACTTGAGTTCTTAACACACACACACACAAAATAGGGCAGAGTTCAGACCCTTTGTTAAATCTGCGTGTTCTCTCATTTCAGAGGTTTGACTCGCAAATTAGATGTCAGGTTCAGCCCTTTTCTGTCACAGCCCGGAGGCATCTTTTGGGTATGCGGGTGGGGGGGGCGTCTTTGAAGTGTTGTTATAACTTGTAGATAAGGGCCCTTCGAGGTGGTCTCTTCACATTTACACTGGACATACTGCACAGTGCCCACATGGCTTGGGATTGCTTTGAAAGTATTCATGCTTGAATTTATAAACATGTGAGCATCTTTGTCTGGAAGCCACTAACAAAATTCTGAACAGTTAGGGAAGGAAAAAATCTGTACTACATTTCACGTTGGTGCTTACACCGAAGCTTTCAAATGGGCTGAGCCGTGTCAAAAAATGCACGTGAACTTTTGGAAATGAAATGTAGCAAAACTGTTCACATAAGTTGTATTGTACATACTGTGACTATTGATATTACTGTTTGCATTTCTCTCAAATTTTGTTTCCACTTTTACACTTCTTTTTATACTCCTGCTATATACCATGTAATAATTTTAATATTAAAAGTGAAAGAATCAAGTAGAACATCGCATGATAGCTCTTTTTCTCTCCCGATGATTTAAAGCTCAGATAGCTTAGAGATTGGCAAGAATGACTGAGCTTTAGTAGAAATACTGTGTTTAAACAGTGGCAGTGTAAGATAATAACGAATATGAAGGATTGTGTGTCTCTTAAGCTTGCCACAAAACCCCAAATAAAAAGCAGAGAGAGATTACCAAGATACTGAGCATTCCTTCCTGTTCCAGCTAACTTTTCCTTATGGCAGCTATTTTTCTTATTTATCAAATGATAAGAGGCTCCTGAAATACTCCTTTAAAAATACGGGTTAGAGATTTAAGTGTACTGTGCTTCCATAATGCCATTTAAAAGAGCAAAAGAGCAATTTACAAGTGCAAATAACTTTCAAACCCAGTATTGCCATGTTAATGAGGAGCAAGTCTTTGTTGCAGGTTATTGAAGCCTGAATGCCAGTAACCCATATACAATGCTATTGACTTTCCTGCTTAGAAGAGTGCTGAAATTAAATCTAACTTTGGATATCTGTAATTGGCAGGGAAGGAGGGATAAAAACATGGCATGAAAACAGCTTCAGCTTTCTATGCTGTTTCTCACTGGAACCTGGATGTTGTTGTGTGTGTGTATATATGTATATATATTTTTCAAGCTCTTTGTTGTGCAGCTACTTCTGTTGCTGTGTAACTTGAATTGCTATGCAGATGCCACATCCTGTCTTCAAATAAGAAAAAGCTGACCTCAGGTTAATATTGTGGTAGTGCAGAACCTGTAGAATAATGTAGCTGTGCCTTCTTTTTAAACCCTGGTACCGCCTACTGTGGAAAAGGTCATGTGAGCCCTATTACTAACTTATAGAGCTTATTCCAGGTAATTTACTGTGAGAATAAAACTCTAAAGGATTTTTTCAAGCCCCTTAGGTTAGTATTGAGTGGCTATATTAAAAGTCTGTTTATTGCAAGTATCAAAATTTTGCTTTTCTGTAGGAGTTAAAGAAACTTGCACTGCCTCCACAGAGTCTCCTTCATCAACAAGTGAACAACCGGACTACTTCATGTGAGTAAAGTAACGATTAAGTCCCTTGCAACTCATTGAAGCAGCTGAAAAGTCACCTATAAAAACTCATTTAGCTACAAAATTGAAAATTTGCCAACATGTAATTTTAAAATGATGACAAGTTCCTTTAAGTCGTCCAACTGCTGTATTTGCGTACCTGAAAGTTTTAAACTCTGAGGTTGTCCCTTAATTATTGCGGGGGAAAAGGAAGTGTTAAAAAGAACTTTTAATATACTTTAGAAGAAGACTTAAAACATTTAATTTCATTTTTCTTCAAGAACACAATAAAAAGGAGTATGAACGTGCGCTGTTTTCTTTTTAGAAGTGAGGCAATACAGGAGGAAAGCTGAACGCTAAAATACTGAATACATAAATTTGAACATCTTTCCTGTGTTTTCACTGCGTAGTGTATCTAAGCCGGAAAGGTGGGGAGGGAAGATAGCAGATTTAAAGTCCAGCATTACAAAGCCTATATATGAGCTGACAGGAGTTAACAATGAAAGTTATTTCTAAAGCTTTCATCTAAAGTGGCCACTGACTAATTTGAAGCTACAGCAGAATATCCAATTTCACCATAGAATTGCAGACCAAAGAGCTGCAGAAAATAGAAAAAACCTCGATTCACATTTTAAATTTTAGCTGCTTAATTTTGACTACAAACCAAGATAAAAATGCATTAAACTTGCATGTGAAATATTACATATCTACAATGAGTGATATATTGCAGTCTATAAAATTACAAAAGGAGTTCCCACTGAATTTAGTTGTAGCTCCTTAACGAGTTGTCACACATCACATTAACATTCCAAAAGTTAAAATTTACCGGCTATATAAAAAAGTTTTTCATCCATGACAAGTGTTAAAGAACTTGCTTTAAAATGAACTAGTTCTACTAACAGAATCATTTTGTTGCCTAAATACTTTTTTCGAATATTAAAACTTCTGTCAGAAGGATTTTTCTTTACTGTTGTAAAACAGAGAAATAGCTTCTGCGAATGCCCAGTGTCTGGGCTTTTTCACCACTGTTTTATTGGTGGCCTTTTTTTTAGAAATATGAAAGTTGGAAGGTGGCTGCAGTGGAATAACTGGAGTAACTTGGTCAGTGCAACCTGAATTTCTAAAAAAAAATGCATTTTGGGAGGGCGTGGGGATGGGGTGGGCACAGTAGGGAGCAATGTAAAGCTTTTCCCTTAGTTGGAAGGATGCGTTTGAGAAGGTTTTGAGGGCCCTTCAGTGCTCAGAGCTGAAATGGGCATCACGGTAGGTAAAGCCAGGATGAGCCTGACACTTCTAGCAGTGCAGTTGTGCAGCGTCAGTGGTACTGGCCCCCCTTGTTGTATTTGCAGTGCAGGAGGGGAGGGAGAAGTCTGTTAAAACGCTGCTAATTGCCAGGTTCACCAGCTTCTGTCAGAGGAGTAGCATCATCGAGGGAGGTCAGGCCTCCCTGTAGCACCGGAACTTTGGTGCATCTTCCATCTGCATTAAAGCAGACGGCATGGGAGCACCCTGCATCGTGTTTAATACGGTAAGGGATACTCCATGGAAAGACTGAAAGTAAGGCTGGCCCTGTAGGGAAGCAGTTTAGTGCTTCATGTGTTAGGCTGAGAACTCAAACCCACATTTAATTCCCAGCCTCTGCTGCGTGAAAACAGATTCAGCTCTTTACCGTCTGCTTCCCAGTGAGCTGAGGGCAGTGATACTGAGGCATAAGGTCTATGGTTATTTAATGTAATCTAATATTCAATTTAGATGCCAATAGCCGTTGCTAAAAGTTAAAAAAACCAAAGAGACAAAAGCCTTCATGCAAGATTTCATGAAGGTTGGTTTAGTTCTGATTGGGATTAAAAACTTTAAGGAAGAATTCTCTGTGAAAGGAGCAACCTCTGGAACAATCTCACAGTTCATCTGCTGGCCATGGTGTCCTGGAAAAAAATTAGGTCGCTCTGTTTCAGACATCTGCCTGATCATTACAGAAAGATTGAAACCTGAGAGCGCCTGCAATCTGATCCAGTTTAAAGGACTTTGGTAGTTTATTTCAGCTTCTCTTCCTGTCTCTTAAGTGCTACATGAGTATAATCACAGCTTTAGCATAAAGATACTTGCCGTCTTAGTGTAAAGATCATAAAAGAACTTAAGCTTTCTAAGCAAAGTTTAAGCAAAAGCTAGAAAAACAGAACAGAGTCACATTTCTCCCCACTTCTATTCTTGTTTCTTCCCTTTCCACACACTTACGTTGCGAGTGCTTTGCTGAGCTCTTGTCCTGTGGGATGTAACTGTGCATAAGACAGCACTCCACACTACCGCTTCACAGGTGCCTCCCAAAATGTTGAAGGGCATCTCTAGTTTTCTTTTAAAAACTGCCTAACACTCTGATCAGCTGCAGCTGGCCTGGGATACATCGCTGACAACAGTTGTTGTCTCTGTTGGTACAGACTTTCAACTTGTTAAATTTTTACTGCTTGTTAGAATTAATCTGAGGATGATTTGAAGGGTTCGTCCCCACATGGAGGTGCCTGTGTCATTCAAAGAGAACCAGGTCTTTAGGGTAGGAGGACCAGAAGCGTTGGTGTGTGATGATGGTGGGAAATGGTATCTACTACTCGCATTGGCACTTCATCTTGGATTTGTATAATAAGCTTGTTAAATCCGCTCTTGTTGATTTGAGGGAGAGAGGAATGAAGAAAGTTTCAATCACATCAGGGGCTTTAAGTGTTCATGGGTTTTTCCCTTTTTAGGAGGTGATGTGATGGGGTTGGTTTTTGTTTCAGACTTCTCTGCAGGTTGTTTTTGTTGCTGTATTGCAAGTGCCTTAGTTGAATGGACAGCAATGGAACTGGTGTTTGCTAAAATAATGAAATTTTATTATTATGCTGTGCTTTTAGATAGGCACAAACGTAGCCAAAAACCTAGCTGGATCCGACTCCATAAATGCAGTCCCTTCCAAAAATGTAATTACTTTGAAAAGTAAATATAACTTAATTAATGTGTTCCTTCATAGAAAGAGATTATAATCTAGCAGTTTTTCTTCTCTCACTGAAGCTGATGCATTTATTGGTCCTTCTGTATTTGAATGATTGCCAATGTTTTCTAAGGATGTTACACTTTTTTTACGCAGCTTCTGAATAAAAACTCTAAAAGGTAAAATGTTAGCAAATAAGTGTCACAAAAATATGGTAGATTTCTATAACTACCTAAATACATTCTCTCCGAGCAAATGTGCTTATATGTAGAAGCAGTCAGTCACATAGTTAAGTGACTTAAAGCTTGGGTGTCTGTGCTTGATATTCACTGTGTCCTTAGTGTAAAATTGCATGTGTGCTTATTTTTCCACTAGAAAATACATAGCTATAGTCTCATACGAGCAACGCCAGAGGTACAAAGATGACTTCAATGCAGAGTATGATGAATACAGGAGCTTGCATGCTCGGATAGAGCGCATCACCAGGAGATTCACGAAGCTTGATGCACAGCGGAAGCTTCTTTCTCCAGGGTCCAAAGAATATCAGGTAAAGAAGGATAAAACTGTGAAGACTGCCTTTCATCTCTCTCCTGTCCCTTCCAAAACTCCACGTTTTCAGCACAGGCAGACTCTTCAGTATATTTATCTATTAAGTTATACAGATGTGGTTTTAAAAGACTTGCCAGGTTCAATGTCTGAGACTGAGTAACTGGTCATATAGCTGGAATTACCACACTGGCTCAGGTTTCACTGCCAGCCTCAGCATCCTGGTGAGGTGAGGCGAGGCAGTGCTGCTACGCAGATGGGGGAGAAGATCAGAAGCACGTGGAAACCTGCAGCCATAATCCCAAAGCTTTCCTGACCCTCTGTTTCCCAAGATTTTATACCCTAAACTAAACCTACAGCCACAGCTTACTCATCTTCCAGGTGGCTGATCCTAGCTACAATTTTAGCAGAGAAGGTTGTTAAAAACCTGGTGTTCTGGCTTTCCAGCCTGGACTTCTCTGATTTGGAGTTAAAAATTCCACATGGTCACTATCAGAATTCTTTAATTCCATGTGCATACTGAGGATTTTTGATTGGCTTTTATTTAGTTTTTAGGCAGATTGCAAATGTGTTTGTGAGCAGAACAAGTATTTTAAAATCCCTGGTGCTGCTCAGTTAGACAAAGGGAAACCTTGCAGAATTTGCATACATGCTCAGACCCTGCCTGGGCTCACTCTGATTTTTTGAAGCTTGACAAAGCCCTGCAAAATGTTGTTCAGCCCTCAAACTCTACTTGTGTGAGCTGTCTGTGAACGCACAGCAGTGTGTGTGACTTCTCAAAGGGAATCTTCAAACACATGCTGCTTTTGCTGCCTGTTTACAGGTTTAGTTGCAGATCTTGGGTGATATGGGGCGTTGAGTGTTTATTTTTACAATGCAGGAGAGCAGTGGCTTGTGGAGAAGAAAATATCTTGAGTAAAACTCAGTGTATTTTTAGTGTTTTACACAAATTTGCATCTCTTGGTACTAGTGAAATGTTCTTCATCTTGTCTTCATGTTTGTTTTTTTGTTTTTTTTTTTTTTTTTTTTTAAT
>VYXH01007193.1:86265-122249 GCA_013397275.1 Burhinus bistriatus | reverse complement strand
GTGCTTCATTTGACTTGCAATAGCCCCCGGGAGGATTCGTTCCACAACTTTCGCAGGGACTGAAGTAAGACTTACGGGCCTATAATTTCCTGGATGCTCCTTTAAGCCCTTCTGGTAGATGGGGGTGACATTAGCCTTCTTCTAGTCTTATGGGACGTCCCCTGATCTCCACGACTTCTCAAAGGTTATAGAGAGCGGTCAGCCAGGTCTCTTAACACCTTCGGGGGGAGAATACCAGGGCCCATCGATTTGCAGGGGTCAGGCTCCTGTAGCAGTTCACATACCAGCTCTTCCTTCACTGACGATGGGTCTGTGTTTCCATCAACCTGGATTGTTGTTCCCAAGGGCTGGGGCCCAACAGTGCTGGTAAAGACTGAGGTGAAGAAAGTGTCGAGAATCTCTGCCTTTCAGCATTGCTGGTGACTAATTCACTACAAGCCTGTAAAAATAAAGCTTTGACCAGAACTCAGTCTTCCAGTCCAAACAGCCCACTCTACTTAAGTGAATTGTCGCTGCCTTACAGGTTCATCTTCTCTGTCTTGCAGTTTGAGGCTTCTGGGGCAGACCAGGACTGGCTGATACATCTGCCTTCATGCTGACAACACTTTCTGCAGCATTTTCTAAGAGAAACTGTGGTCTTCTCCTATATGAGACTGCTAAGGACAGCAACTACTGTGTTATTTGCTTTCCACTAACAGAGCTTCCTCAGCTACCACTGCTGTGAAATGGGCACAAACCATGCCCAGAATACCATGTCACAACCCCAGAAGCAAGATGCCAGCTGTTACCACTGTGATCTGCAGCAAACCTAATGCCATTCCACCACATGGTTTCTAACCAACCAGCCAGCCCTTCCAACAGTAAATCACTTGTAGTTGCACGTTTTTGCCATGGCATGGTCAAAATTTCACCATACAAGCTTTTGGGAAGAAGACAACAGGCAGATCATGACAGATTTACAGCAGTGGCAGCAAAGATAAAATAAAACAGTCTTAAGAGTGTGCTTGGCTGAAATGCCTGTTGCCTCCCAAACTGCTGAAAGAGGCCAACAGACAATGAGAAATGCAGAGATGCTGATGTTCACAAAGCTTCTCCACCCCCAAGACAATGCCAGGAGAACCAGCATAGGATGAGACAGTCAGAACAGAGAACTGGAAACTAGTGATGATTTTGCAGATCAGGAGAGAAAGGACAAAGCAAGTCCTTCAAGAGAAGCAAAAGGAAGGTGGTCCCTAGGTCATCTTGCAGTGCTGTAAGGAGCAAATGCAGATAACGCACACAATTGTGGAGCAATACACACAAAGTTGTCCTTTCTAGTGCCTTTCAAGGCCCGTTGACAACCAAAACAATGGTGTGATGTGTGGGAACAATGGTTGTGTTTCAGAGCAGGCTTGCTGTGTGCTTTCCCAGTGAAAGCATCTTCCTAGCTATCTGGCAGAAAGGGACCAGAAGTGCATCTGGAAGTGTTTTCCGACTCAGAAATTTTGCTGGCATCCCAGATCAGCATCATGGTACGGCCAGAGTGGCCTGTTGCTCGTGTCTCACTCTTATAAATGCTATGCCACCACAGGCAGCTAAGGAGCAGATTATTGCAGGCACATTTGCTCCTATCAGTAACTCGGCTGTGGACATAGCCACGCTCCTGTTGCAGTTATGAAATTCTTTAAAGTCTGCAAAAACAGAAGGATGAGACCAAGCCTCATGCAGTCACAGGTCCCCAGTGGGACGTTCAACATCCATGCCAGAGACCAGAGCTAAGGACCATGGGAAGCTTAATGATATGAAAATAAGGGAAACACGTCAGCTATTGATAGAGGATCAGCACATTGTAGAAGCTGACCTCCAAAGCACCGAGGTCCTTGGGTAAGGCAACACTCCACAAAGTATTTCAGAAGCACCCCTAACTCATTGCACCAGGAAGGTGTGCACAGCACAGACCACGGGGTGGCTCCAGCCAAAACTGTCATAAGTGGAAGACAGCACAAACAAGAGACGCTCCAGCTTGGACTGCTGAGAAGGTGGCTATGGCATGCCACTGACCACAGTCTCTTGGGCACTGCCTGTCTGCTCTTCTCCTGAAAAACTTGCCCTAGAGGAGAAGGAGGACGAGACCGTCTCATCCTCCCTTCTTGTAAATTGTACTTGGGGCATCCAATGCACTGACAGTTACGGGGCAGAAGGGTGAAAAATACTCAGGTAAAGGCAAAGTGGAGCAGCCACCTGCGTGTCAGGCAGCTGGGATGACAGCAGAGAAAGAGATGGCTCCGAGGGACCCAGCGTTGCCTCAGCCGAGCTCTTCACACCGCAGATCTCAGTGAAGGGGCCAGAGGCCAAAGGGATGTGGAGAACAGACATCTTTTCATCTTTCATCTTCTAA
Organism: Burhinus bistriatus; assembly: GCA_013397275.1. Lineage (NCBI taxonomy): Eukaryota > Metazoa > Chordata > Aves > Charadriiformes > Burhinidae > Burhinus > Burhinus bistriatus. The sequence goes on along the minus strand of VYXH01007193.1, from coordinate 119,872 downwards.
AACGGTAGGAGTTGTATTGGTAAGCACGGTGGGGAAGCAGACGGGTTACTAAGTAGGAGATTTCTAGCTTCAAAGCCCATCAGTCAGCATCTTGCATAAACAGATGCTTCAGACTGATTATCCAAAAAGATGCATAATCCTTCCGTGCGCTACAGTTACCTACGAGTAGGATATCAGACGTGCCTTCCAGAAATATGGCATTTTATCTTCAGTTTCTGCAAATCACTGTTCATAGAAAGGTGTTTTCACTCGCTGCTCACTGTGTCAGTTCATATTTTGGATAACCAGCTTTTCCAATGAATAGCGGAATCTGTGCTGCACTTCGGTTCTCCTGGTGCTCTGCTCAACCGCTTCCTACATCAGCGACCTGTCACCAAAAGCATATTTAAGGTAAGTATTTTTGGTCTGGGTTTTTTTTTTTGCTGGTTAGGGGTGTGTTCCCCTCCCTTTTCCTTCCGTCCTACTCCCACTGCAAATCAACAAATTCTGCTAGCAACATTAAAAAAAGAAAAGAAAAGAAACACCATCTCCTTGCCTTTTGCAGGTGTTTTATTCCAGATGTTGCTAAGAAAAATGTTAAAATAGGAGGACAGTGATTCCTACAACCAATGCTAAAGTTTTATATAAACCAAAGAGGGCTTAAGTGGATCATCCTTTGTTGCCGCCAGCTGGAATTGTGCCTGCTCATTGATCTCTTTGTGACCACACTAATTAAGAGAATTAGCCGAGCGCTTGAGTTAAAAGCTATGCTTATGATGAAGCACATAGACCCATGTTCTTACCCAGTGTGTGTTCTTTGACAGACAAGACAACAAACCTCAATTCCTGAGTGTTTATGCTATTATGGCCTTTTGAGATAAAGCACTCGGGAAGGAAAAGCAGACACAAACCGCCAGCCCTTTTTGATCGGAGCTCTGAAACTCCTCATGGCTCGTTCCCCTGTCGAAACGCGCGTATGGTTAGAATTAAGGTACAGCCAGAACAACGTCTTGACACAAAAATGCATGTTAACTAAATTAGCCAGTAAAAGCAAAAAGCCTGTCATCACAGGGGGTCTGTGATGGAGGATGCTGAGAGCTGACCCCGCTTGCGTCTGCTGCAAATGCTGGCCAGAAGTGGTGACTTTGCACTGTGGTGGTCCCCTTCTCCAGGCACTGATCTTTGTGCTTTTAGGCTAAAGAGGGTTTTTTCAGGTTGCCTGTTATTATTACTACTATTACTGTTACTATTATTACTACTATTACTACCACTGTTACTACTACTACTATTGTTATTGTTATACTACTCTCAGAGGGCCTCTAGGTTGCAGCTGACACCCAGCATTTTTCTGGATGGTAAGGGTGTTGCTCTAAGCAAATGCAGCCCTAAGTTTTTTCTGTCCTCCTCGAGAACTTGGCAGTTCAGGGAAGGACTTGAGCAGGTTGTGTCCACACCATTTCCTATAGTGACCATCGCTGTGATTCCCTCCCGGTGTTGTCTGGCGCACTGCTGTGAGAAATAACCTCGCGAACAAATGTGAACTGCAGGAGTCACAAGTGCGTATATACCACGGAAAGCAAATGGGAGAGCGTGACGTGGTAAGAGTCAGACCTGAGTAAGGAAGTGATTTTCTTTGAATTTAATTCCCCTCCAATCCCAACTAATTATGGAAAATCTGAAATTGTTTTTTTCCTTCATTTGCATTGCAGCAAAAACAAGGTGGGTTTGCTTCCTAAAAAGAACCTCTTCATATCTTTCAGAGTTTTTTCTTACCGGACTTTTTGATCAATTTAGTCAATCTGTGCCATAGTGCTAAGAGCAAAGAGTTAACATTTAAGTTTTAGCGTATTAGAGCAGGGATCTTGTGTGAGGGCATAACCAAGGGAAAGAAGGGATCGCTCTGAAATGACAGAAAGTGGAAGCCTTCAACAAGCAAATATTGACCACCCTGGAGGTCAACTGATGCAAAGCAAACATGGAGCACAGCAGGAACCGCTGCCGTGGCTGGAAGCAGGGTAATAGTCTCACCTCTCCCCAGCATCTTTGCCCCTGTGGGGTGACGTGTGAGCCGACGTGTGGCAAAACCTCTTCCCAAAGGCTGTCCCTGCCGTCCCTGTAGCCTGGCCTGGGACGGCTCCAGCTGACCGCGCTCCACCTGTACCCAAAGGGCATCTCGCTCATACAAATCCATGGAGCAGCTCCTGCACCGTAACCATGCCTTTTGAAGGACTTGTGTGTTTTAAATGCCTTTATTTTCTTGAAGTTTTAACATATTTTAACAGTGTTTATAGTGGTATCTTCCCTTTCTTCTGCTCTTTTTTCAAGGGGGGAGAAGGGGCCATAATCCACAGACCTTTCAAGCACCTTTGTGCATGATACCTGTTCCAGATCTCTTTTGTCTCCCTTGTTTCTAAGCTGATGCTTTCCCTACAAGAGCAATTGATTATATGGGGACACCCTCCCCTGTTGAGGGTGACTGTTTCAGAAATTCTTTTCTTCCTCCAGATCACTGGGGACATTCACAGAACCGCCGTCGTTGTGCGCTGACTTCAGCAGGACACACTCATGCCCCACTACACTTCAGAGGGGAAACCTGGGGGGAAAAACCGTATCACTTCCTCTAGCCACAGGAAAAATTTTAATTGGAGCTTTCATCCTCCTTAGATGCTGTGATAATAACCAGCCACAAGAGACAAATCAGTAGGAAGTCAGATGTCATTAATTCTAGTACTCACAAACCTAGCTTTTTCAACTCAGATTACCTCATATGTCAGAAGTGGCTAATAACACTTTTCCTTCCCTCCCCTCTTGCCTCAGCTGTGGAAGACAAATAATAACAGTTAAAAAAAAAAGCTATGAGGAGGTATTTTTGGTGTCACGCCAGTGAGCATCCAGGCATCCACGTACAGCATGCAGAAGGGTGCAGAAGAGACAACGTCTATCAAGGGGCTCGTGCCCGTGCAAGGGTCCCTTCAACCCTCTACCAGCCCCCCACACCCTGGCTCATTGTAGTACCATTCAACTAGATGTCCTATTCCTCTCTTTGCTGGATGAAGTGCTTTGGGAAGCACATAGCAAGAGTCAAAAATACCAGCGGAAAAAGGAAATAAGAGCAATGAAATGGAGATAGTCACAAGAAGAGTTCCAGAAAGATGCACAGCAATAATCCCCCCGCTCCCATGGATGACACAGGGTATCTTACCTTCCTGAACCACACTGCCAACAACGGGCACGCTCCCTGGTAGAATCCAGCCTTTGTGTGTGTGTGTTTATCAGGGCAGCCATACACAGGCTTGCATGTTTTTCCAGGGCAGGGTGGCAGGCTGCCGTAACAGTATTTATCATTGTTCTTCATCAGGAATTACTTGAGCAGTGACTATCAAAAGGTTCAATTTTCCCCAGGTATCCCAAAGTTCAGCCTGTTCCTACCCGAAGACCTGCTGGCAAGACCAGTCTTGTGGAAAGACCTTGCAGGAGGTTCAGGCTGCGGCTGAGCCAGGACGGTTACAGAAACAGCTTTGATCTCCGCCGGATCCCCAAAGTGCAGGGGTGTGCGAAAACATCTGCAACGCAAGATTTGCCACGTTTTCCAAATCTTACAATACAGCTCGCCACACTGCATAGCTGAGCCCGTGCCCTCACCCTTGCTCCTGTGAGGTCTGCCACAGTAACGGCATGCACACGCGCTGGGAGTGATGCTCGGCAGCCTGCCCCTTTTTTCTGGACAACACTCTGTTCCTCCTGAGGGTGCAGGTACTTTTGCACCAACCCTGATTGCTTCGGGCAGAGGGAGCAAGAGTCTGCAGCTATCTGATGAGGCTGGGTCTGCCTTTTTCCCAGAGTCGGGGTAAAATATCTCCGGTTCAAAACTGGGTGTTGGACCCACAGCATTTGGATCTCAAATTTTCTGTAAAAGCAGCCTAACATCTTACTCATAGAAAGTTTCCTCTAAGACTGATGATGTTTTGAGTCAGTGACCCAGCGCTTGGAAGAAAGGGCTGCCAGAGCTTTTCAAAAAGGCATAATATAAAAAGAAAATAGGTCAGGCTCCCTTGGAGAAGGACAGTATGCTTTGCTGAGGAGAGGTCAAGCTGCATCTTGTTGTGTCTCACCAAATCCTCCGTGCTCAGATTTCAAAGCTGAATGGCTGCTTGCACCCATAACACACAGGTCTACGGTTGCCCATTGACATCCTGCCTAACGGCAGCCGGGCTACATAAAAGCACTTTACATCAAAGGTCCCGCTGTAAGTAAGTGCTGGGACTGGCAGGGCGATAGGGTGTACAGAGAATTAAATTGCTGCCTCCTCAGGAACAGCAAGCGCAACTTTCCTGCATGCAAATCTTGGGCCTCAGAAAATCTTGGGCAAAAAAAATCCAGAGAAGACAGAAATTGGGGTGCACGACATAAAAGGAGGTCAGCCCACCATGAGGAGGTGGCTGGGGAGGAGGGGACAGCAAAAGGACCATTCCCGGGCCATTTGGCAAGGGTGCTTTCCCATGATTATTAAAAATGGGTTATCCTTGTCAACAGTTCCTAGACATAAAGTCACACTGATAAGTACTTGCACGCCTTGCCCTGCCTCAGCTGCGTCATGACCTACAGCACTTCACGACGCGATGCAGCTCCGCCACGGACCAAAAGGAAGAGCTGAATCACCTAATTTACTAATTGTGCTGGGTTCTTCCGACCAAAAAAAAATCTCTTCCTGTTTATGCACAGACACATCAGACAGCTATGCCGTCCGTAACACCAGCACGTCAGGCTGCCGCAGCATCACCTGCCAGCCTCACAGGGGGCTGCTTCGGCCCTAACAACGTGGTGATAATGGGATTCACACAAGCACCTTCCCCCTCCTGCTGTGCTCCCCGTACACTTACAGTTTGCACAGTGCTTGACAAAAGATGTCAAGCCACACAAGTATGCTGTCAACTCCCAGGGGCAATAGCTTTGTCTTGTTTCTTTATAGATAACGAACCTTGCAGAACTATAGGGCCATTAAAATAACAAATCTTTGCTTCTCAGCAATGTGGCTTGGCTTGAAATAGGAAGCAAACTTTGATAAAGAGTACATTGCCTCTCATGGCACCTAGGGTACAAACCTCGACAGAGCCACAGTGTTATGTAGTGTAAGAGCAGAACTTCAGAGGTTCTTCTTTCTGAGCTGCCTGCTACACTGTACCTTAAATTAATGCTGCATTTTGGTCTTCTCTACCTTCACTCCAATATAAGTTTGCCTTTACAAAATATGTAGCTCTCACCCCTTAGCTCCTGCCTGCTTCACACCTCGGCGCCGATCTTGTGTGTCCAGAAGAAACCAGATTTTTATTGGGTGTATGTAGCAGAGTATAAATTTGTAGGAAAAGTAACTTTAAAGATTCCTGCAGAATTTCAGTGGCAATTTTGGCAAAAATTTGTTCTGAAAATGAGAAATAAACCAAGACTGAAACTTACACCTTTTACCTCTCACAAAGAACGCAGCAGGATCTCTGAGCTGTGCCTCATTTTTCCAGCTTCCTGGTACCCCAGAACGCAGTCATAGTTTGGGGACTGACTCAGAGGGAAGTGTTGCCTACTGAGTCACCGCTCCTGCCGTGTCCAGGGGCACTGATGCTCACCGCGAGGCTGCCGGCACCGAAGGCTTCGGGCAGCGATGCCGTGCTGCTTCCAACCGCACCGAGCTTGTGCCTGGCAGGTCACACGTGGCACGGGGGGACAATGCCCAGGCAGCGAGATGTGGAATTGCAGAGGACTGGGAAAAGCAAGGATGCCGGCGGGATGTCTGCATCGCCGCTTTTGCAGGAGCAGTGGCTCAGCTTCCCAGTCAAAAGGAAATCTGGAACCACTGAAGTTGCTTTACCACTTCTTGCGCTGCAGCTTCGTTTCTTCACGTTTGAGGAATGCCGGTGGGAAGTAGGGAAGTAAATGTCAACACAAGCTGCGGCAATTGCCAGCAGTGCCCAGCCCCGAGACATCTGCACGCCAGGAAACTTCACGGGAGAGACCATGGAGGTTTGGAAAGTCCATCGGTAATTAACCGCTGGGTTACTGCATACAGTTTCTCTTGTGCAGTGGCGGGTACCCTGCTGTTCAAGGATAACTACAGGTTAAGTCCAACTCCTGGATCTCAGTGACAATTTACATAAACATCTGCTGTTAAAAGAAAGTTGAGGTGAGGCTGATCTCCTCCGCACAGGCTGCTGGAGGGCTACCCTCTATCGTGACAGGTCATGGAGACATGTCACAATAAAGGAGCAAACAGGAATATGATTAAACCCCTCCACCCTTCACCGCATACTATGCCAAATGTATTTTTTCTTGCTGATTCCAGCACAAAATCACATGGCAGTCCCATGCACAAATCCAGCCTGGGTGGAGAATGGATGGAGAGGGACTTAGCGGTGTTGGTGGATGAGAAGCTCAACATGAGCCGGCAATGTGCGCTCACAGCCCAGAAAGCCANAGGTGTCCCTGTCCGTGGCAGGGGCGTTGGAACTAGATGGTCTTGCAGGTTCCTTCCAGCCCAAACCATTCTGTGACTCTATGATTCTAAAAGTGAAAGGTAGACACAACCACTGATTGTACTTCCTAACTATCTCTGCGTTGAAGACGCTTATCATTGTGGAGATGAGTGACACACCATCTCTCTCTACAGCAATTCAGGCCTTTAAGCAACAGCACAGTCTCAATTGCTTCTCATTTCTGTATGTACAAAATGCTTATCACCCTGGTAAGGCACAACTTTACTTTTCATTCAAAAATACTTAAAAGTAAGTAGTTTTCTCTGTAACAGTAAAATATCTGTAACACACACAAAAAATTTTATTAAAAATACTAAAAAAAAAAAAAAAAAGCTGAAAGACATCCTCAGCGTGAACATCGTCTCTCTCTAACAGATACAGTGTGTCTTCTTCTTCCCTTTTGATGTTGCTTTATCACTTAAAAATAGCCTCCGAGGACAGCCTGTGCCTCAGCTCTCTGAAGGACTGTTGCATCTGAAAGCAAAGAGAGATCCCATAAAGAGCCTCAGTGTTGCTCAAATGTCAAAAAGCAGAGTCGCATCTGACCTCAGCAGAAAATGTTTCCTAGGCATGACCTCGGGTGGAAACCTGCATCTTCTCTGCAGGAGCTGCATCCCTCTGCAGGCATTTTGGGGGACTGCACACCTACCGTGCCATGGGGCAAAGACACGCGGGAGGGACCACTGTGGTGGGATGTGTTCCAGAGGATACTGGAGTCCCTTGCGCTAACATCACACCATAGATGGACAGGAGGATGGAAGCAACCTGAAGCCTTCAGTCTTGCTTTCTTTTAGGAAACTCCACCTCTGATAGTCACGTTGGGGAATTTTTGTTGTTGTGTTCAAGGGATCAAACACGCTGATGGAGGCAGGGAAGGCCGGGCTGTGACTAACGAGGGCTGTGCAGCCAGAGTGGGTGGAACTCCTTGTTGCACAATGGCAGGTCGTCTCTCCGTGGACAGCTTCTCCAAAAAACGTGGTTTGCTTCCTTCTCCTCCCCGCAGATAATGTCTCAGGCACAGGTCATTCCTGAAACTCAGATTAAATTTAAAACAACAACAAAAAAGAAGTCATACTCCTTATGCAGGGAGCCTGTTGTGAGCCACACAGCAATGATGCAATGGGATTTCTCTGACACATCAGGCAGATTTTGCTAGTCTCAGCTGTTTTCCCAATGCCCCACGGAGCTCTGTGTCTCCTTCAAGATACGCAGCAGTGGAAAATAGGGGGAATGATAAGAAGCAGGGGGTGAACACACTTCAGCACAGCTGGGAGCTGAGCACAGAGTCTGCGCTGATGTGGGACCTGGAGGGTGCTGCACCGCAGGAGCTGGGCTCTCCTCCCCTGCCGGCACAACAGGAGCGAGGGCACCAACCATCCCTGGCTGCCCATCACAATGCTCCGGGGGCAGGAACGTCAGGGCATGGCTGCAGACTTCTCACCATAGGCAGGGTAACATGTTAGAATTCTGCAAAAGCTCCATTTTAGCAAAGTTCAGACTATCTGAGGACATACTCAAGTGAATCGGCACTGAGTTTTCCAGGATGACCACCACCTTCTGCATGGATGCTTTAGCATCCAGGGGATGGACCCCCTTAAATCACTCTGCAGGTGCTTCAATAATCAAGGACCAGCAAAAAAAACACTCAAAACAATCAAATGCAGAAAGGGCAATAGCATTTCATGTTCAGTAATTTGATGTTGGGGTTTTTTTCTACTGTCCTTTTCAGAAGTATGGTCTGACTGGCAACAAAACCACGGTGGCAATATGCTGTCGACACAGCCTGAGGCTGGAAGGTTTCCTAGCACACCCTCAGCACCCACTGGGATTCATGAATGTACTCGACAGNTCTCCAGGCTGAACAACCCCAACTCTCTCAGCCTGTCCTCACAGCAGAGGGGCTCCAGCCCTCGGATCATCTTTGTGGCCTCCTTTGGCCCTGCTCCAGCAGGTCCATGTCCTTCTTGTGTTGGTGGCTTCGGAGCTGGATGCAGCACTGCAGGGGGGTCTAACCAGAGCGGAGCAAAGGGGCAGAACCCCCTTCCTCACCCTGCTGGCCACGCTGCTGGGGATGCAGCCCAGGAGGCAGTTGGCTTTCTGGGCTGCAAGTGGACATTGCCAGCTCACGTCCAGCTTTTCATCCACCAATATCCCCAAGTCCTTCTGGGCAGGGCTGCTCTCCATCCATTCTTCACCCAGCCCGGATTTGTGCTTGGGGTTGCCCCAACCCAGGTGCAGGACCTTGCATTTGGCCTTGTTGAACCTCATGAGGTTCTCACAGGCCCACCTCTCAAGCCTGTCCAGGTCCCACTGGATGGCACCCCTTCCTTCCAGTGTGTCAACCGCTACACACAGCCTGCCTATGATTTCAACACGGGGCAGGAAAAATCCCAAATGCTTTCAGGTTTCAAAGTTTTTAATGCATTTCACAAATTCCTTGCATGCCCTGTAAGCGTCTACTCACTGCTGTCCCTGCTCCAGTATTGGTGACAGCAGCATCACCTGGACAACTGTCTGGGAAATGCACATCCCGCAGCCACCGTGCAGAACAAACATCCGGCTCCGTCATCTAATGGGAGGCACTTATCAGCAGCTGCTGGGCTGCGGCTCCGCACCCAGCCAGGGACAGAGCAGCTCCTGCCCTCCGCCTGCACCCTCCTCTGGAGCAGGCATCCCATGGCAACGCCTCGGGTCCGGGTTTGGCTGGTCCCAACACGTCAGACGGGACACAACTGCGGAAAGGAGATCTTTCGGAAACCTCGGGGTGAGGCGGCGCTCGCCGAGACGCGTGCAGCCAGAGGCTCAATGCCTGGTGTCGGGCAAGTCCTCGGAAAAACTGGGTCGGTTCTTACCAGGCTAGCACCAAGGGGGTGAAATCTGGCAGGAAACATTATTCAAAGCCCAGACAGGCAGAACTGACACATGCAAGCCTTGTTGCTACTCATTTATATCCACTTTCTTTTTTTTTTTGCCCTCCTCAGTTAAAAAGATAACCACATATTTTGAGGTATATTGATAGGATGCCCCAACGTCAGGCCGATTTACAAACGCTGAAAGTGATCTTGCAAACACTTCAGATCTGCTTTGTAAGGATTTTCCAGTCTGCTCTTCTTGGCTAAAATAGGTGGGAATACATTTGAAAGTAAGGATTATTTTCAGCTTTCATCTCCCAGCTCCAACTATAAACTGACTTGGAAATAACTTTTCTATGCTCCCGAGCAAAGGAGGAGGGGACCACGTCTTCTTGTTTCTCCTCAAAACACTGCCTGCGTTAATGCCAGGGTAGCATGGCTCCTCATAACAGAAAAAAAAGAGTAGTCCAACTCAGGCAATTTACAAGAATTCTCAGAAATGTACAGTGCATAGTAGTATTAAGTACAGATACAGTCCCCTCAGAAATACACACAAATATAAAGATTTCTTGGCACAGAATTCAAAAGAAATCCTACTTTGATATATGTGTTGTTTATTTTTCTCACAGCATTTTCCTTCCTCTTACTCTGCTCAGTTCAACTGACCTGTTACAAATCTTACGGCCCCAATTCTTCTTTTGCACTCAGACAGCCTAGCTGACCTCACAGCTGATGTGTATCAACAGGAGTGAAAGAGAAGACGGCAGATGCCAAACCCCTGCCAGATAACGCAGTGACAGAGGCTCACGCATGCTCCCAACACACTCCCAACACGCTGCTGAGTGGTAGCACTGTCACTTGGAAATTGCTTTGACATTTCTATAGAATTACAAAAGCAAGAGGAAATATACTGAATTCCAGCCCTCCAGCAGTCCAGCGCGATAAATGACTCCAGGCATTTCTCAGCTGCAATATTATTCAATTAAACAAATACTCCATCACCCAGGAAACATTATTACTCTTAAGAGAAACGTAAAGGCAGGAAATCTACTCCACAAGACAAACATGGACCAGAAACAGAGGATGGGAAATCACTAACCAAAGCCAGGCCGAGCGGCAGATGCCAGACCAAAATGATTCCCAGTGCCCTTGCCCCGAAATCCATGTAGGGTCAGAAAAGATGAGTTTGGGGTCCTGTCCTGAGCAGCACGGCCAGACAAAACCACTGGCATTTGCCTGATAGGCAAACATGAACAAGAAAGGGCTTTTTTACATATGTAAAACAAACATAAGGATTACTTATTCTGTTGAATAAACACAGAGTAGGGTTCGCCACAAATTTCGAAACTACTCTGCCCAAAAAAAGCAAAGGTTTAAGTTCACTGGAAGGAAGGCTTGAGACCTGGCGTTAACACAGTGCCAAGAGTCTGGGGGTCGCCAGCTGATTTCTTGTGTCATCTGCAGTAAACTCCCTTAACCTTGCTGTGTCTCAGTTTGGGGCTTTCTAACACAGAAGTAACCAAACCTCTGCAAGTGACTTAAAATAAATCTACAGAAATGTAACACCTAAATGAGACCAGCGCCCCAGCATTTTCTTATTGTAACTAAAGGATGTAAGATTAGTGAATATATATATACTGTTATTACTAGAAAGACTTCATTTCTGTAAGAAGACAAATCAGACTTTTAACCACCCTGTACCAGGGTTTGTTGAATTCCTTCCAATAGCAATTCTTCAACGAGACAGGACGAAGCCAGTACATTTTTTGCCTCACATACCAGCCACATCACTCAGCACTTAATAGCTGCTGCACCAGATGGCAAGAACAAGTCGGGCTTGTGCCCTTTTCGCTCTACCTTTTTTTCAGTCTTGTTCGTTTTCACCTAGTCCTTCAATTCCTACTTCTTATTTGACATAACCCGCAGGAGGCTCAGAGAAGAACTGTCGTGTTTTTAATTACCTCAAAGTTAATAAAAAAAAAGGGTCCAAAACAGTGCCAGAGCATAAATGACAGCCTCCAACAAACCAGATTTTGCTTGTGTGGCATCCACCATGACCAGCTGAGAAAAACCCCGTTTTTCAGGTGGTGTGTCCTGTGCCTGTGTGAATCCTGCTCAAGTCATCCCATGACGTCACTTGACTCAAGGTGTGCTGGACAGGGAAAATTAATGCAGAAAAGGGTTTCCAAGGGAGATATTTTTTTTTCTTCTGTTCTTTAGAAAAGCACAATACAGAGTGCAAGTTCCTCTCAAGGTCACACACAGTGAATTGTGGCTGCAGACATATTAATTAGACAAGGGCTGACCTGCAGCCAGCTTGGCCAGGTGAGTCCAGCACAAACTCTCCGGTGTGGGTAAGCCTCCACCCTACCCACGCCTGCTGCCATGAACCAGCCTCTTTTCCCCCAAATCTGCCTCCACACGGACTCCGTTTTTTGCACCTGTTTTTTAGCAGCTTTCTTTACCCTGACACTTTGCATTTCACCCAGTCTGGACCAAACTGCCCTGGCCTCCCACAAAACACCAAGAACCTCAGCAGCTTTACCTCTCCTGTTCTCTAAAACTGTAATTTTCAAAAACTGAACTTTCTGCTGTCAGTGGGGCCAATGAGAAAAGAAAACACGTATTTCCCCACGTATTGGAGGACAGAGGACACGGGGAAATACTCTCATAAGGCCACTTGGCACATGGGGGACCAGTCCCAGATGCTGGTGGTGATGTCCTGCATCGACAGGAGGTCGTGCCCCCAACACCGGCGATGGGCCTTTTCGGGAAACGCCGTACTTTGCCCCCTACACCCATCCCCCTCGAATGGTCCCTTTACAACCCAGAAGCGGGGATGATGACCCGGTACCGGCCACCAGTACCGTTCGCCCGGTAGCAGCCGGGAGGGACGCGGGGGATGCGCAGGGCGATGCTGCCGCCCGGCGGAGGTTGGCACGCCGCGCAGGAGCCCGGGGGCTGCCGTGGCCACCCCCCTCCCCGCTTCCCCGCCCAGCCGTTTTGGGGAGGAAGGCGGGGGGGTGACGATTTGTCCTGAGTTCAGGGGACATGCAGAGAACGAGGGCTGCTGTGCCAAGGTCATAGTGTGGACGGCAGTTAGAGAGAACTAAGATAACGAGATAGGTATATATTACAAAAAAAAAAAAAAAAAAACCAACTAAAAACAAAAAAACACCACCAAAAAACCACACAACACAAACCCACCAAAAATAATAATAATAATAAAAATCAAAATAACACAAAACAAACATAAAAAAAAAGGCAAACAAAACAAAACAACAAAACCCAAATCACAGCAAAACAAAACCAACCAACCAAAAAACACCAACTACCTCCCCCACCCCCCACCCCCATCCCTCAGAGTTCACACATTGCTTTTGATTTGACTTTCCAGTGGAAGCTGGGGCCAGGAGGGATGCTGAAATATTCTGACCAAGCAGTTTCCTTCACCTGCTTCTCATGCAAAAAGCCGCTGGGATCCGAAGTGCCTGACAAGGGCGCTTGACCAGGGACGAGGCAGCCGCAGGGTCCCCAGGAGAGCAGCTTGCATCCAGGCACTAGTTTTCTGGCACTTGTCCTCCATTGCAATTGCATTCCACAGGATGAGAGTCTCCATGGCTTGCGCCAGCCCATTCCCACATTCATCTCTACCAACAGGAGTGAAAACAGCCATCCTGACCAGGTACCCACTAATATTCGCTGTGAACAGGTACAAAGAGTGACGCAAGAGGCAAGATGGTCAACAAACGCTGTAAGAGGCCCGTGGCATCCCCACGGTCCCAAAGTGCTTTTCCCTTGGTCACCCCTGCCAGAGTGGCCTGACAGTAACCCTGACCACATGAGGGGTGGCAGAAGGCCTGCCTAATCCCGGTAGAAACACAGAATGTACCGGTTATTTCCCAAGTCTAGACCATTGTCATACTATATTTCTGGGGAAAAAATGTAATTTAAAAAGTCTGGTTGCAATTATAGGAAGAAAGAGAGCCTGGGAACATGGCTGTGTCCATGCTGTCTGTGTGTAAAGTGGCAGCAATACTACATTCCCAGCTGAAAGGAATGTTCTCACTGATACACACAACTATTTACTCCTGCCATGTCACTGGGATGTCGAAATGGTGTTAATTATCCTGCCAATTGCTGATTAAAGGCACTGCGGGGGCAGGGAACGTGCAGAGCACAGATTCTGGCTGGCTTTCTAAATGCTTCACTTATCCAGACAAGATTTCTCAGGTGCTTGACACCCTTCTACTGCCAATCACAACAATCCACATCACACTAAAAATCCTGGGAAGCATAAACTTTAATTCTAAAAATAAAATGATTCAGCACAACAAGGAGTTACATCTTCTCCTAAGATCATAAACCAATTCTGATCACTGTGCACCATCCTTAAATAATTCCTACAGATACTCAGCCTGTCTGTCCCTGTAACCCTGTTTTCAACCGGGATGCCAAGCATCCTCTCCCCTGGGGTGCAAAGCCAACATTAAGGGAAACAATTGCAAAACTGTGGCAATAATACTGTTTTTTCAACAGAATATTCATTAACCCTAATCAACTCCTACAAATAGCTTTCAGCTGTGCATGTGGCCATTGGAATTTGATGAGTTTGGTAGAAAAATAAATAAATATTTCTTCTGGGTTATTTCTCCACCATTTTTGCCCAGCTCTGGACTGTGACTCCCCTTTTGCTGGGAAGAAAAGGAAGGAAAATGATTGCTTACTTTTCTCATCAGTTCTGTGCCTTCCGTTGGGCAGAAAGAGATTAGAAAGGTAAACTCTCAGTTCAGATTTTTCAAGGTATTAGGGCCTTGCTTTGCTCAGCAGTGCAAGACAGAGCCACTTGGACCCATTTTTGGGAGTGAACCGAGATCTGGGCTGGAGTCACACCAAGTCAGCACCGCGGGACCTAAATTCATAAGGCACCTCATGGACCATGCCACCTGCCATTAGGTATTCACCAGAACAGTAACCAAGCCTCNNNNAGTAACCAAGCCTCCCATTTCTTATTCCTATTTCTTGGTTGTCTACATGGAAATAAGCGCGACTGTCCCTCTACTTGTACTGGGGGACTAACACGGGCTGAGATGGTGTTTGATAATGAACGGGCAGTGCACACGCATGCATGCCTTCCACAGTCAGGCATTACTCAAAGCTCAGCAAATCCCTGATATATAGAAAGCACCACCCGTCAGAGTCGGTCATCCCATCAAAAGTCGGGCAGGCTGCAGCTCACCACGGTGAACAAAAATGCTCCATAACCTCCCCTGTGCGCCAGAACCGCTCCATGTCAGCCTCCACCTCAAATCTCTTCTCTGTCATCATTTTGAAAAGCATTTGTCAGCATCTGTGAACGATTCAAGTTCCTTCGTACCCTAACAATAATATAAATCTATTTCAAATACACCCCTGAATTACTCAGCTGTTTTTCAGATCTCCATGTTATTATTTTTTTCCTGAATTAGGGCAAATAATGGGTACAATTCAGGTTCTGATTACTTGGCCTAATTTTTAATTTCCCTGTATTAACAGCCTATGTTTATTTTTAATCATAGAATCATAAAATCCCAGATTGGAAGACACCTCAAGGATCATCTGGTGCAACCTTTCTTGGCAAAAACACGGTCTAGACAAGATGGCCCAGCATCCTGTCCAGATTTCTCTGTGTGGGGTAAGACCCTGGATGCTAACCCTCCTATTTGGTTTCAAAATATCCAAAATATCATCCCTTTCATTGAAACCATCATCAAAAGAAGGTAAAGTTTAAGCACGTGTATAAACACAGATGTGTGGGGACATCCTTACACAACCCGGTAGAAATATTTAGCTATTAGGTTTCCAGAGTGAGTTTTGTGTGTCTAAAATTAGCATGCAAAGATGCAATTCAGATGTTCCAAATCTGCAGACAACTTTTATGTACTTCATTTATAAACAATTGGCAAAAAGGCTTACCTGATTCAGGAGGAAAAGTTCATCCAAGTACAAAGTCAGTGGGTTTCTTCTTCCAAGTCGTATATTGTACGTATATTCCTGGCGCTCAGGATTTTGGCTAGCCTAGGATGCTCAAGGCAGTGCAACCCCCAAAGCGGTTTAAAACCGTGTGTATTATAAAGACATGGATAACGGGACTGTTAAAGACCACTCGCCTCTTGCTGCCACGTCTGCTTACAGCAGGGCATGGGAACCTAACCCCAATCCCTCCCAAGGTTTACACTGCCGGATCACTTTCCCTCTTTAACATGGTGCTGTGCTCCCACTTCAGTGCTTCTGGAAGCTTGTCTCACCTTCCTGCAGCTGACATTGAGCTTCTGGTTGTTTCTTTTGACTGATTAAGCTAATTCTTTAACTACTTTGCTCTGTTTCTGGGGGTTGCGGTCATTCCTACCGCCGGTCTCTGCACTTCAACTGACCCACAACTTCCCTGAAATGCAATCCATTTAAATGGGAAAAAGTGCAGGAATAGAGACTTTACTATCCTTTTGGGGGGGGGGGAATAAATATCAAATTAACATTTTGATGACATTTCTAGGGCTGAAATCAGTAACTGAAAATAAGGTATTTGAAAAAAATCTTGCAGAGTTATTGTTTCACACAGTGAGCCGTTGGGGTCACCCAGGATGCTTTTTGAGAGTTCTGCAGGGATGGGCGTTACTAGGACAGGGGGATGCAGATTCAGTGTGTTCTCTCTTAAATCTGCACCCTTCTGGTTTTTAGGAGAGTATTTAATCATTGTGTTGTAGGCAATGTTTTGGCTGCAGAGATGGTTCTTCACTAAGGAAGCCAATAATGTTATGCACACTTTTCAAGCTTGCATAGGATCAAAACCTGTACACATATATGCTAAATACTACTGGCATTTTTACACACATTTTTGCACAGAGTTTGCACTACACTTCTCCTTCCCTTTTTCCTTATATTTGTGATGCACTCTAACCCATTCTCATGGCAGTGTTTTCCCCCAAAGGAAGCATACATTCCCATTTTTGCAAGAGGTGTCACATCCCCAGTGAATATCTAAAAGTAATGTCAGTAGCCCTGGTAGGATTTCACAGAAGATTAGTTCTTTCATGGCAGTAACACCCAGAAAATGTAACTAATGTAGAATTGGAGTGCCTCTGGAGAGGTGAGGGATGAGCCTTGCACAACCCCATTGATTATAGACCCTTGAAATATGTACAGATAAAGTCTACCCTTATCACAGAACCAGCAGCTCCGGGACACCCGTCACCAAACCATCAAACAGCCCTGCAAGCTCAGTAGGACTGCTTATCCCCGCGGTAGGGACTGCATCATTTTAAGCCAAAAGACACAATTTTTTCTCGGTTACTGTATGCAGCCATGCAAGGGCAGACGCAGGGAAGTGCACCCTCCTAGGCTGCCACCACACATTTATCATCACAACTACAACCTCGTGCAGGGAGAACTCTCTTGCACCCTGACCTCTGCTGTGTCTGCAGGCTCTAATGTAAATATTTCCATCTAAACACGAGGAGGAACTTCTTTACTGTGAGGGTGGCAGAGCACTGGAAGAGGCTGCCCAGATTGGTGGTGGAGTCTCCGACTCCGGAGACATTCAAAACCCGCCTGGACACCACCTTGTGCAACCTGCTGTAGGTGACCCTGCTCTGGCAGGGGGGTTGGACCAGATGATCTCCAGAGGTCTCTTCCAACCCTGGGAATTCTGTGATTCTGTGATCGGGTGAACAGCATCCCAAGCCTCGCTCCCTTCAACATTTCAGGTCTCTCTTGCCCACTAATAGCCCAGTCATGTTTCCCTACCTCCACCCCTAGCGGGTGTTGTCTAGTAGTCATCACAGCAGGCAGATGCCTGCAGACTGTTCATTCAGGGGTGGCTTTTTAAACCTGTCCTGGCACTCACCTGTCTTGTATGACCAGCTATGAGTAAAGCCTTCACAAGGTTCTCTACGGAGAGCAAGCTGCCAGCCTGTCATCTGGAAGTGCAACCTGCAGCTTGAATGCGGGTGGGCACCACATGCCCAGAAGAATGAGCCTTTCACCACTCAATTATAATTCTTATTTTTCTTGTCTTATGGCAGGGCAGCAGTTAAACATGGATTCAAACAGAGAGTTAGAGCTCCAGTTAACTCCACACCGAGAGCTGATGCTGCAGACCACAACGTTTTGCTTCTCAAGTTTTAGTAGCATCCCTCTTGTTGTTCGTTTAGTTTTCACCAGATATTGTCAAATGTCCAGCCAGGATCCATGTGCCTTTATTATGTATGAAAGTTAAGCAAACAATACAATAAGAATAAATTCAGTATTGAACCCAGCCAAGAAAAAAACAGCAAATATAAGCGGTATGTCCATCATCTCCTGCCCTCATCTCCCCCACCCCCCCAAAAAGGGGTTTTGGAAATTATCTGCCAGTACACCTACACCATTTACAATTAATAAGAGCAGGAAACCTCATGGTTTGTCCTAGTAGCTCTTCTACACTCAAAGTTTCCAGGCTGGCCACCATGCTGACTGCAGTGACAGCAGCATTGTCTGAAAGGTGTGGAAATGGCCTCAAGTTACTCCAGAAAAGGTTTAGACTGGATGATAGGAAAAACTTGTTCATGGAAAGGGTTATCAAGCATTGGAACAGGCTGCCCAGGGAAGTGGTGGAATTGCCACCCCTGGAGGTATTTAAAAGACAGGCAGATGCGGTGCTGAGGGACATGGTTTAGTGGTGGGTTTGGCAGTGTTAGGCTGATGGTTGGAGTCGGTGATCTTAAGGATCCCTTCCAACCTAGGTGATTCTATGATTCTACGAAGTCTCTTGAAGAGAAAAATCCCAAGCCAGGTGGAGGGGATGTCCAATGGTGGCCTCTGGAGATGGCCTCAGCATCAAGCAGGGCATGCAGAAGAGGGGATGTGCTCCCAAAGACACCAGGAGCAACGGGTATTGCAAAATCTCCAGGTAGCACAGCTGGGCTTTTAGCTTTTGGTGG
The DNA here is from genome assembly GCA_013397275.1 of Burhinus bistriatus. Lineage (NCBI taxonomy): Eukaryota > Metazoa > Chordata > Aves > Charadriiformes > Burhinidae > Burhinus > Burhinus bistriatus. Next base: position 101,563 of record VYXH01007193.1, on the reverse strand, counting down.
CTTTCCTTTTAGAACATTTTAAAGGGTGATAAAAACAGAAGCTGACTTTACTTCTTCAGGAAGAGAAATGCTTGTACTCAAATTTGGACAAATTGCAGGAAATACTACTTCAGTGTTCTTATCGCTGTGTGTAGGATTATTTAGTTAACTTCACCCACAGTGCTTTCCCAAAACCTGTCACCTTTTAAATATGTTATTTTGATGTATGCAGGCTTCAAAGGCACACTTAGGTAGGGCCTAACCTTTGCTGTAGTTTCAGGATGGGAAATCAGGTACTTAAACCAGATGACACCAATTCTGAAGGCTAATGCCCACCGGCTAAAACTGCCTAGCAGCAGAGAACATAACCTGGGAAGAACATCCGGTCTCAGAAATCTTCAGTTTTCCTATAAATAAGAGAATGAAAAGTAATACTGAAAGTTGACAGTGAGGAGAAGTTATGATGCACAGGACTTTCTGTGGCTTAGCAGGCACGTGGCTGGTGCCTGGCAGGCAGCTGGTGTGCAAAGAGCTGCCTAAGCCCAGCTGCCTTAATTTTACTTTCTGAGGACTCAAAATGCATATTTTTCTCTGCACAATGGAGCAACTTTACTTCTACAATGCTGATACTGCAGAAAACTGAATTTGGGGACCCCTGTCTGGGGTAGGGGCAGAGCTCTTTTTCCTGCCTGTCACATGCAATGTCCAATAACAGATAAAAAGATAGCGTGGGCTCTGGTGCTGGTTTTCCCCTTCCAAATCCATGAAAATAAGAAATTGTATGTCTTTTTTCCCTTTTGTATTAAGCCTTGTTATTTTAAATGTGAGCGGGCTGCTTGTATTTGGCAAGCGGCCAAAAATACTTGCGGGGATTTCTCACCACTGTAGACCAGTCCTGGGCTCCCCACTACGAGACAGATGTGGACAGCAAAGGGCTGTGCAGATGATGAGGGGATCAGAGCATCTGTTATACGAGGGGAGGCTGAGAGAGCTGGGGCTGCTCCGCCTGAGAAAGAGGATGCTCAGGGGGTTCTTACCTGCTGGAGGAATGAAGACGATGGAGCCAGGCTCTTCCCAGCGGTGCCCAGTGCCAGGACCAGGGGCAACAGGCACAAAGTAAAACGCAGGAGGCTCCATCTAAACATAAGGAAAACATTTTGTTTGTTTTGGTTGCGGAGGCTCCATTCTTGGAGACATTCAAGCCCTGATGGGGCACATACCTGAGCAACCAGCTTCAGCTGACCCTGCCTTGAGCAGGGGCTTGGGCTGGGTGATGTCCAGAGGTCTCTGTCGCCCTGTGCAAATTAAACATGTGGGAAATGCTAGAGACTCCCAGGCAACAAACCATTTTAGTTCAAGGGCAGGTGGAGCAGGGCTGGGTGGTTTAACAAAAAGCCGAACTAAATATTAGATTGAGTCTGCCACCAATGGTGTGATACGTTGTGTACGGTCGTTTACTGTAATAAAGCAGGTTTATGTTGCTGAGTGGATGGTATGAGATGAACTCTGCCCAGAGGAGGGATGCTGCGGTGCTGGAGATTGCTGTGGTCCCTCCAAGCTTCTCACTTGTGGCTGCAATGTCATCCCACAGCTCGACATCCAAAATTTGGGCACAATTTAGCCCGATGGGGCTGGATACCCAACTGTATCTTGTACGACTTTAAATCTATGAAGAATTTCAGTCTTAAGATTTTTTCCTTTGCCAAGTTTACAAAATTGTACTTAATTGTGTCATACAATACATGTGTTGAATCTCTCTGATTCTGTTAGTATGTTCCCTAAATACATTTTCAGCAGAGGTCTCTTAAAGCAACATTTTTGGACTTTTCTTCAATTCTGGAACTGATTCTTTGAACACTTTTGGTTCTGAGTTCATGTCTGGGGGTAAAAGACAGACCCTTTGAGAACTGAATCAAGGCTCACACGCCATTTAGGCACTTTTGGAAATTGTAGGCAAAGAATCCCACCCATTATGGAAGGTTTGCAGGGAGAAGTATGTACACACAAAACCATCATTTTATTTTTTTTTCCCACTTCTGGGTTAGGAAGCCTGTGTGGCGAAAGGATGGATCTCAGTTAACTTCCCTGCAGGTTTCCTCATGCCCCCCAAGGTGGTTTGAGCATCCTGCAGTGGGTAAGGGGCAGGACAGGCATAACCAAACCTGTGTAAGGGGAGAGAGCCCATGGCGGGAGCTCAGCCTCGACCAGCACAGGAGCAGCGCCTGCAGACCCTGCACCCCAGCACAGGCACCGCAGTAACACCTGCTAGCTAAGTGCCTTCCCGCTTGTATACTGCTACTTTGTTCGGAAATATGGGTATTTGTAAAAACAGATAGAAAGTAAATGCATTGCTGCTTTGAAGCATACAGTCTGGCGATGGAGTTACATCCTCCTGGGGAGGAGTTTTCAGGGAGGAAGGCACCGCAGGGCTGATAAATACCTCGGCCTGAGATTGCTGCTCTCCCATCTGCCCGTGAACTCGCCAGCGAAGGGCAGCGCTCCTGCTCATCTTGAAAAAGCAGCATGGCTGATATGTTTGTGAAGAGCAGAATCAGGGATGACAAAGTAACCCTGTTCATAAAGGCAGGCTGCCCTTACTGCCGCAATGCCATGGAGATTTTAAAGAAATACAACTTTGCGCCTGGACGTCTGCAAGTGTTTGATATTACTGGGTTGGACTACGTCCAGGATTATTTCCAGCAAACAACAGGGCAAAGAACCGTAAGTTCTTACTTTTGTATTTCAGAATTTGCTGATCCTTTGTCCCAGCTGCCCCATAATCTGCCCAGCTGTTGCAGAGGCTGAAGCGAGGTCTCTTTCCCCACTGCTTTCTATGCCAGACCACAGGGAAAAGCTGTCCCCCTTTCCCATTTTTAAAAAATGCTCCAATTGCTCTGCTCCTGCTGCCGCTGCAGCCGCCGCAGGGACCTGTGGTGCCGTGCTGGGGCATCCAGCCTGCTCCCCACCGCAGGGACCGTGTGGGCATAGAGCCCCAGGGAGCTGCAGCACCCCCTGGGACACGCTGTGCCTCCTCCAAACCCCTTTGCTATTGTAACACACAGAAACATGGAAAAAGCCTGATGTTAAGGCTTAGTTCGTGACTGCACTGGCTAAAGAAGGGCTGGTGGAGAGGGGCACCTTCATGTTTCTAGGGCAGTGAGCCAAAGCTCCTTCAAACCTCTTCCTACGGTGCTGCCTGAGGTAGCACGGATTTGCAGAGGAGCAAGAACATAGAGCTGTGCATTTGTCGGAATCTGGACACTTGCTTTCCCCTCTGACTTCAGGCAGAAAAAGCATTTCAAATTGCGTCCTTGCAGCTGGCTGTAAAGTAGATGCTGTGCTTACAAAGTTTGGCAGCCTTTTCTTTCGAAGCTTAACTAAATATTTAGATGTGTCTTAGGGAGCAACCTTGTGTGCTTGAGTTTAAGGAAGTAACTTCCTCGTAAGCGCTGTCACACAGGGCAGGCAGTTCATGCTTTAGTCTTAGTTATACGTCTGTGTAACGAACACGCATTTTCCAACCCCCCCTACAATCTACTTCACTGATGCCAAAGGCCAACATCCTCCATGCAGTGAAGCAGAAGGGAAGCGCTTGGGGATGTGCTATCCCTGCTTGCCTGGGCTTCGGGGGGATTTCTCCTGCGCTGGCTGCATGTCCAGACATGTGGCTGGACAAAGCCCAGGGGAAATCCAGATCTATACTTCTTCTTTCGGGAGAGCGGGACTGCCAGATGGCCCCGACAGAAAGTGTCCCTGCATCTGTCCCACATGGGTGATGGCAAAGCGCTGGCGCTAAATCTGCCCATACCTCCTGTAAAGTCCTTGCTTTCAGTCAAGCATCTTTCCCGGCTTGTATCTGACCCTGCCTGCTCAGTTTTAACCTTTTAGGGTGGCAGAGAGGACCTTATTTCTTGCTTGTCTCCCTGTCCCCATCCTGAGTTTGGGAACAGGTCGACAGCACTAAGCACATCTGGGTTCCCCCACCCGCCCAAGGCACAGACAGCCCAAGGAGGGTCCATCATGGACCAGGTCATCAGCAAGGTGCTGGCACCCAGCCTTACACCCCAGTTGTGGTGGGCAGTTTGTCTGGGGGATGTGGGCAAGATCATGAATGCCTTTGCTCTCTGGGGGCTGTCAGACAGTTAATCTGCACCAGGTGCCTCACCTGGCCCCAGAAGGGCATGGTGATCACAGAATCATGGAATGTTTGGGTGGGAAGGGACCTTTAAAGGCCATCTAGTCCAACCCCACCCTACAATGAGCAGGGACATCTTCTACCAGATCAGGTTGCTCAGAGCCCTATCCAACCTGGCCTTGATGATGTCATTGACAGCCCAGGTTGCTCCTCATATATCACACAGGCCCATGCAAGGCGTCTTGCTCAGCTTCTTGGGGAGAGCATCCAATGCCCAAGCATCCTGAAGCTCAGCCCTTGGGCTCCTAGAACACCCTGCTACTCTTTTTCCACACCAATTGCCAGTAAATACCTTTTATGTTTCTTCCCGCATCCCCAGCCGTCTGTAGCACTGGACCTTTTAGGAAAGTGTTGTTAATCCATTTATGTCTCCCCTGGCCCCTAGCCACCGTGCCATTTCCGAGCTCTGTGATACGCTGCCATGTGCCCATGACCACCCCTGTGGATGTCAGGAAACCTCACAGCCCTACAGCTGGACATCCACTGAATCTCAGGAGCAGTGTTGAGCAATTCTGGGAACTGCAAGCATATCCCTAAAGCAGAAGTGTTTTCCCAGCAGCCGGGGAATTTGGGAGTGAGAGAGAGGATGGCCAGATTTGCTAGTGAAGCAACATACTGAAAGCAGAAACTGATTTTCCCACAGGAGGGGGATTGGTAGGATTAGTAGCAAGAGAAAGTGGAAGCAGATTTCCAGGCTGAAGAAGGGTGGTGTGAGGTTTGCCAGCAAGAGCAGTCAGTTACTAGAAGCAGAAGGTAATTTCCCAGCAGTAGAGGGATTGGGGAGAGAGATAGTTGGCATTAGTGGGGACAAAGTGATGACAAGTGCCACTGGGGATGGGGTGTCAGAAGAAGGCTTGTCCTGGCATCTGCAGGGGTTTGGGCAATTTATGGTGTTGGGAAAGCTTTGTTCACCAAGTTGGCCACGCAGGATGAAGAATAAACTTCTCAGTACTCTCTTCAAAGCTCTCTTCTTTCCCCGTCCCTTCAGTAATACATTACTTCCCTTGCCCATCCCAGTCAGAGGAAGGCTTCTGGTTTTTGCCTAGGCTTGTGCCTCAAGCACCCCCTTCATGGGGACACCACCCATCCCCAGGTACCTATGGTGCTGCAGGCTCCCTACCCCAGCCTGCTCTTACAGCAAGGTCTCCTCAGTACCAGAAGGCGCCGCAGCATGTTCCTCCGAGCACTGGGCATGGAGCAATGATTGTCTGCATCCCTCGGGATGGATGGAGGCAGATGTCTGGGAGATGTGCCCAGCCATCTCCCCACAGCCAGTGCAGGCAAAGGAAAACTGCGTGGGTGGGATAAGGGCTGGGAGTGAATGGAGCAGGGATGGCTCATTTGGGACGTTCACCAGTAAGGGGATGTGAGGGGCTGGGAGAAAAGCTGGCTGAGATCAAGAAATCCAGGGTGAAGAGTGAAAAGGAAAGGGGGAGGGTAAACCAAAATGCTCTCAGGGGGCCAGTGTGTCCCCTGGGCTGCCATCGCCAGGCTGCCTACAGGCTAGGGTGCTCATTGTATTGGTGACGTCCCCTCCTTAGGATGGGGGTGTCCTCCCAAAGTTAGACCTGTCCATGCCTGCACAGAAGCAGGGGAGAGGGCTTTCCAAGCTGCTGTCTATGAACTATCCACTTTTCCCCTTCGTATTTTATGCCTGTTCTTCCCCATGTCTTTTCTCTTTAATCCTTGAGCTATTACCATCTCAATAATTTCACTTCTGCCTGTGTTTTCATTTCTTTTTATCTTCCCTAGCTTTAGCTGGGGTGTTTTTTCCCAGCTTGACAATGATTTTCACTTCCCTCTGCAGAGAGTGGCACATGCATGCCTTAAGGAAGACTCAGATGCTGAAGTTCAGTAATTCTTCCTGGTCTTCAAGAGAGGGGATTTTTTTGGTTTGGTTTTTTTTGTATTTTTTTCTTAAATTTTGTGCAGGGATTGCTTATTTGGGACATTCACCGACAAGGGGATGCCCTGACTGCCACTGATCTTGCACCCAGGCAAGTGTGACGAGAAGGGCAGGAGAAGGGACCAGCACAGGCAGGAAAATAGCAGACAGTCAGGGCTGTGAAGTAGGAGGAGGGCAAAAGTCCAGGAAAAGGGTACATGGAGAAGGGGTTGTGTGCGTAAATTTGCTGTGCCAAGTGACTTTGATAGTAGTGGTGGCCATCAGGCAGCTGGCAGCACATCCCACCTGGCAGCCTGACGTACCTGGGAAGCACTTGGGAGGATGGTGGGATTCCTTGGCACTTGGAGAACCTGCCGTGGGTACATGCACTGTCTGTACACGCTGCGGGTCTCGGCACTTGGAGCTGCTTGCTCGCTGCTCCAAGATGATGTGTTTGGAGCATACTCAGCGCTACCCTGGAGTGTGGTTTTATCCTCCTGCAGCCTCTATAAAACGTAGAGTAGTCCCCTACCCCTTCTTTTCTACCAGCAGACTTTCGGACAGACTGGGGTTGGGGACAAGAGGAGGATTTTGTAAACCACAGTCTCCTTGGTGTGAAGTCTGCTTCCCAGACAAATCCTCCCCCAGCTCTTTGCCTTCAGCAGCTCAGCTCTACTGATTAATCCATGGCATTGTTTTGTTCCCAGGTCCCTCGCGTGTTCATTGGGAAACACTGCATTGGAGGATTATCTGACCTGGAGAATATGTGCTGGAAGCTCCCTGGAATTCTGCAGCAGATCGGTGCTACGCAGTAGGTGAAGGGTAAGTCCTGGGGAGACTCTCTGGCCAACAGAAATGCTTTTTTCAATAGTATAGAAAAATTTGAATATTTTTTATTCTGAAGCATGACTTGATGGAGCAGTGTTGTGTACTATTACACAACAGCACAGTGTGGATTCATTTCTGGGATTCCCAGTTGCAGTATATACATTGTCACTTTCTTTCTGCATACTTCAAAGAAATGTCACCAAAATCTCTGATAACACAGGTTTCAGTTGCTAGCCTTTGCCTAGGATCTAGACAAAACTGTTCAGCTTGTAGGTTTTTTTTTCCTTTCTTTTTTTTTCCCCCACATCAGAAGATGGAGCCTGTTCCTCTAAAATAAAGTCTCTGAAGTTTCAGCCTGATTGCTCATAGAAGATGGGCTTTTATTATATTGTAATCAGCTTTAAAAAAGGTTTGGACGCTCTGTGGGGGACTCACTGTGCTTTTCTGCTAGCGGGGACTGTGGTGACCCTCAGCAGGACTTTCTAAGGTGCTTGCGTGCAGGCATGGAGAAATGCTGCAGCAAGGAACCAGTCAGAATACATGGAGATGGATGAAGTCTCTGGAGGTCCAGTATGTGGGAGCAGTATCTTTTACGTAGAGAAAGAGCACACAGAAGATGAGCAAAGCACAGAAGAGCTCTTCAATGTTTAGGCTAAGGTACTTTAGGGCCTTGGGTTGTCAAATGCAGCTGAGAAGGCTTCTGGGACTAATTGCTGGAAAATAAGAGGAGAATCACAGAACTGGTCAGGTCAGAGGAGACCTCCAGAGGTCTGTCGCCCAACCCCTTGCTCCCAGCAGGGTCAGCTATGAGATCAGACCAGGCTACTCAGGGCTTTACCCGCTCAGGTCTTGGCAAACCTTCAAGGACAGAGTCTGCACAACCTCTCTGGGAATGCTTCCCTCTGCAAATGGGCAAAACTTCTTTCCTTATGCATTCACTGTCTCTTGCCCTGCTGCCATGCACCACCCTGCAGGAGCACTCCTGTGAATGCAGCCCAGGGTGCTGGTGGCCCTCCTTGCTGCCAGGGCAGGCTGCTGCTGGCTGGTGATCACCTCCCCGGTTGCTGAGACTCCCCCAGCCACGTTTTGCAGAGCTGCTCCCCAGCCAGTCAGCCCCAGCCTGCGTCACCCAACGAGGCTGTTCCTGCCAGACAAAACTCAACGCCAGCTGAATTTCATAAGGTTCCTGCCCACCCATTCCTCCACCCTACCTAGATCCTGGGCAATGTTTCTGAATTCCTCCTGTGCAGCCTGTCCCTGCTCCCACCTCCTGGGTACTGTCCTTTTGCCGTAGAGACCAGATGTACATCCTTCCCTCAGCCACGATGCTCTCCTGATACATCCACTTCTCTTCTGAGTATCGGGTGCTGGACAGACCACTTATGGAGGAGGAGATTAGAGGATAGGACAGAGCAGCCTAAAATCTGTGTCTGTGGTAACAGATAGAAAGGCACAGAAGTAACAGAGCAATAACCTGAACGCGCAGAGCAGCAGCAAGAGAAGATGAAGATCAGGAAGAAGCAGATGGTACAATGGACCATCTCTTGTCCTCAAGGCACTGATGGGCAAGTGTGGGGAATGGAGGCAAGGAGAGAGTCGTGCCTCTTAGGCAGTCTCAAATACTTGGCTTTTTGCAGAAAAGGAGGAAGAGGCATTAGGGCAGCCAGCCCTGCAAAAGAAGGCAGAGTCCGGCTCCAGCAAGTGGTTTAGGGACACATAGTCGTACTTATGTGTGCCATTGCTGTGTTTGTGTGGGGCATGAGTTGGAATGGACCATAAGTGGGCTTTTAGGGACATCGTTAAGGAAAAAACGCCACACTAAGAGTGACAGCCAAGATACAGGTAAATGTGTGGGCTGTGCTGATCCCAGTGCAAGAAGAGAACACTTGGCTTCTCCATTAAAACTGTACAGCGAAAGAAGGATACAGACTGGGGCCCGTTGCTCTCACTCATCAAGCATCCCTTCAAAAACCCGTTGTAGCACGTAGGATTTTTTTTTAAACTTATATTCCACTTCTTCAGAAGCTAAGATGCAGCAACTGTACAAACAGGCAGGGGTGTGTTCGTGGGTGTGAGTGTGCCCAGTTCAACTACCGTGTGGGCCACACAATAAGGAGCTTGGAACCATGACAGTAGCTTGAGTCAAACATAAAAGCACTCAAGTTGCTGATTGCTTGACTTGTTTTCCTTACCAAAGAAAACTCATTAGTTTGGTAAGATGATTTTAGCAAACATGGCCAGACTTGTAATATGTGTAATATATACAATGTGTGTATATGCACAAAAACTGTGTGCATATATACAGAGACACACATATATCTCTGTACAGGTGAAATATAGAAGTATGTATAGAGATGTAAAAGCACTATGTAAAAGGTCACCAAAGACTGTTCCGTAATGGTATTGTATTAATCAAGCAGTTCTTAACAGCAGTGATCTCTACCCATTATGCCTGATGTTTCTACTTTCAGGAGAAAGATGACCATGAGCTATGACCGCCTCCTTTTGACACACACGCTTCTTGGAAGTTCAAGGAAGTTCTCCCTTGCAACTTCCTTCTGCAAGATCAAACGCACCTTTTTGGCAAATGCAGGTTCTTTTCCTTTTATTGATCAGTGCTTCGATACATTAGCATCTCGTCATCCTTTCTGTAGCTCTGGAAAGAGGTCCAGAACATGATCTGATTCAGCCCAATAAAATAAGCTTGCTCTAAGCAGCTGTGTTCACCGTTGTGGTTCTTTTTCTACAGACCCATTCATGCACCCACCCTGAATGTCTCTTTTTTCTCTACAATCTTTTTCTTATCTGCCTCTCCCAAATGACCTTCTGGAGATTCTCGATGTGTTCCAGGTCCTGTAAAAAATGTCATTGCAATGGTCTGAGCTGGAGCTACGCACAGACCGCTGTAACGTGGGTCTCCTGCAATGCAGTCTTGGAAATAGCCACTGCAGCCTGTACATGCATCCCCTGCCCCGACGATCCATCCTCTTTTGGCTGACCTCTCAGGGCAGAGTCATGACGACTCGTCTGAGCAGCCCTTTTCTGGTAAGGATATCATTACAACACAGCTGCTGGGAGGAAGCAATACGAGTTTTTTAATTTTCAATGTAATGATTCCGAGGGATGAGCTGCCTGGGGCACAAAATGCCTGTGGCCGTGCAGCCTGTTGAGGAGGTTGGTCACTGCGGAACACCCCATGGAGATGGCACGGGGCAGATCCGGACCTGATGCGAACCACACTATGTCGACAAATGGATTTACGGGGAATGCACAGCATGGCTGCTGCCAAGCCAAACTGGGTGAAGAGCTGCTTTAAATTCTTGGCATTAAAATAACAATCTCCAAACAAAACAGTTTACAGACCGTTTCAACCTGATGATGAGGCAAAAAAACCAAAGTATAAAACCATTCTGAATTATTCTCACTTTTATTTCTCTCATCCATTTTTTCGCCTCCTTTTTTTTCTGAGGGGGAAAAAAAAATCAAAAGCTTGTGGGTTTTTTTTTGTTTTGGTTTTCTTTAAGGTTTAGTTAAAACCTGTCGAATTAAAATGGATGTTTTTTTAAAGCCTGAAACTTATTTTTGATAAACAGTTAAACCTTTAGGATTTGCTGAGCAGACAAAGCTGAAGGGGAAGAACCCAGTCCAGCTTTGGGGCGACCGTGTCAGCGTGGCCCCTGACAACTCATCCTTGACAAAGCCTCCCCCTGGGCACGGTCCCCCCCTCCCTCGGTGAGAAACCGTGAAACCTCTTCCTGCTGCAAAATTCCCCCTGATGCCAGCTGGGGCTCTTGGTCCTCCTAACACTCCTCAGGAGTGAAAGAGAAGAAATCACAGGCTTTCTCCCCTGCTTGGAAAGGAAGGGGAAAGCCAAAAGCTTCATTCTTGGCAATTTTAAAGTCCTTTGCCTCTTGGCAGAATAGCAATCTTGTATTTCAGCAAGTCCTAGAAAACTTAAGCGGACTTGTGCAAATTTCTGCAGATTCATGTTTTCTCAGCATATCTTAATCCTCTCCCAGGCAAAGGGTAGTCCTTAAATATGAGAAGTTCAATGCAGACGTTTCTTAGATTGCATGACAGATTCATTTGAAGTCGTTCTCAAGCAGAACTCACTGATTCCAGTCCATTTATGCAGCCAGAATTTCTGCTGGATGAAAAGTTTAAAATCTAATAGCAAACTCTAAACACATCGCTGTGCAGAAACAGTGTCAGGTGAGGCTGCTGTAGGAATTTTTTCATGCACGGTCACACCATGCACGTCTGGAGCTACGTTAGAACTGCTGCTGCAGGGTGTGTTCTACAGAATTTCAGAGGATGGGCAATAATTATTGCTGCCAATGACGATGAGAGGAACCACTCAGTAAGAGTTAAAACTGCAGCCACAAATTTCTATTTTTAGTGCTCAAAAAAGTCATGCTACTTCCCTCTTGCTTAACATTTCGGAGGACAGTTGTATTGGGGTAGCTTTGCCAAAGTTAAATTCCATGCCATAAATTGAGTACTCTTGCGTTGGAGTGTCTTGATGAAGAGCTGGAGTATTTGGTCTCCAACTGCATCTGCTACCTGGCCTTTTCCCAAGGACAGGAAAGAGCTTATCCGTGCAGCCATGGAACTGCATACGTATTGCAAGCTGAACTGGGATAGGAAAGCAGAAATAGCTAAATACAGACGTTAGGTCTAAAACCCTTCGTCTCGTGCAATATTTCAGTTTTACCTCCCATGAAGCCTCAATGCTTCTTGTTTGTGTGATACAGTTTGGGAACTGCAGGGTGCAGCTTGGAGTTGATTCTGGACTTCACCAGTTTTACAGTTAAGTGATAAGTTAGGACTGATAAGGCTTACAGCAGAAGCTGAGGTTTCTTGGGGATCTTGAAGGAGAGGTTTATTTGGGTGCATGACAAACGCACAAGGAGTTCCATTAAACTGTAGTTGTCAAAACATCTGGTTGTTTTTCCTGGATATTTGGATATTTTCTAAATCATTTGCTACAGATGAGGCAACCAGGATATTAATCAGAACTCCTAATAGCCAGGGGGAAACAAACATGGTGAATATGGACAATGACCATTTTTATCTTGATACAACACACCGGTGGGTATCTGGTGCTTTAATGAGTCTGTTGGAAACTGACAAGTAAAATGCACACTCCGCAATATTACATGCCCTGTAGACTCATTGGTAAATGACTCCAAGAAAACAATATCTCTCCCTTGTCATATTTTTCCTGCTTCAAAAGAGAAATGTCCACCACCAGCCAAACAGCTTGAGTACAAACCTCACCTGCCACTCAAACCAGTAACTCACTGGGTAAACACTGGTCAATGAGCTGAACAGAAGAGGAATCCCAGGTTCCAGAATCCATGCAGTAATTTAGAAAGAAGTGCAGCAATATAGTGCAACCTGGTAGGTAAACCTAAACAATAGATCTGCACTTGCCATCGCCTTAATCTTCTTTTCAGCAAGTTCAAAAATAGAAAGCGAAAACATAAGGTGCTTTGCTATGGATGTCGTCTATCTGGAGTTCTGTAAGGCCTTTGACATGGTCCCCCAAAACATCATTCTCTCTAAATTGGAGAGAGATGGATTTGATGGATGGACTGTTTGGTGGATAAGGAATTGGTGGATGGTCACATCCAGAGGGTAGTGGTCAACGGCTCAATGTCCAGATGGAGATCAGTGATGAGTGGAGTCCCTCAGGGGTCCGTATTGGGACCAGTACTGTTCAATATCTTCATCAATGACATGGACAGTGGGATCAAGTGCACTCTCAGCAAGTTTGTGGATGACACCAAGCTGTGTGGAGCAGTTGACAGGCCTGAGGGATTGGATGCCATCCAGAAGGACCTGGACAGGCTTGAGAGGTGGTCCTGTGTGAACCTCATGAGGTTCAACAAGGTCAAGAGGAGGATCCTGCACCTGAGTCGGGGCAACCCCCACTATCAATACAAGCTGGGGGATGANGCTGAGAGTGGTGAGACACTGGCCCAAGTTTCCCAGAGAGGTGGTGGATGTCCCATCCCAGGAAACATTCCAGATCAGGTTGGACAGGGCTCTGAGCAACACGATCTAGCTGAAGATGTTCCTGCTCATGGCAAGGGGTTGAACTAGATGACCTTTAAATGTCCCCGCCAACCCAAAGTGTTTTATGCTTCTATGATTCCAATAAGCTACAAAAAATATTTCCAGCCTAACTCTCAAATCTTCTAATGCACATAGGTAAATAATCACTTGAGACTGACTAGAGAAAATTTTTTATTTTGTAACAAAATTTTACATATTCAGTCTAAAAACACGTACGTTTTGTCAGGGTATATTGAAAGAAAAACATACAGGAGTTTCAGCACATGCCTAATAAAATAGCTTTTCTTCCTTCTAACATTTTTTTTTCAAATCAAATACACCCAGACCTAAATGACGATAGCAGAGGTTTTTTAACTATCACGTGGAAAAGATTATTAGTGCAGAAAGCTTTCTTTGTTAGTCTCTATAAAGCTTAGTGCTAGCTTGGGACAAGCATACACATATATTGGTACAGCAAGAAGTATACGGTGCAATCTACTGTTCAAAAAATTTTCTCCTAAAAGTGGATTTTGAGAATTAGCTCTAATGAAGGACCGGGGAGTCGAAATTCCACTTAAACCTGGCTCTGAAACTGTAACCCCAAGCTCTCTAAGACCTGCCTAAGGGCACCTGAGTTCTCCACTGGCCTCTTTTTTTGACCCCAGCGCTGCTGATGCCCTGGGAGTTCGGGAGATGCTGGGACCAGGGGAAGCCCCACGGCACCAAGGGACGTGGGGTCCTCTGCCTGCCCCCTGGGCTCCCCCACCTGGGGCGGTCACCGGCTCTGGATGCCCTTCTGGGCACAGCCCAGCTCCTGCATGACAGGACCGCTCTGGTGGCAGCCACCAAACCAGAGGACTAGACCTCCAGGTAATGCGGTAAACTGTTTATCAAAGCACCACAAGTCCATTTCCAAGAGCCCTGGGTGTCACTAACAGGCTAACTCTCTGCATTGCCTGGAAAACGTCTCAAACAGCAAGTTTCCCACACCAACACGGAAATTCTATGTTTTACTTTTTTCAAAACCACTTGATTGAGTAACTTTGTTTCAGCTGGTTCCTGATTTTTACTTTATACCATGATATCAAAGTGGGTTATTTTATACCATAGCAATTTTTACTTTATACCATACAAAGTTATTCATACATACCAAACTCAGTAGTGCCCTAGTTGCTGACTCTCCGTTGTGGGTATCATCCTAAAGCCTCCACTAAAAAAAATTAACAACAGCAACTCACCAAGCATCATGATCTACTTTCAGTCACACTTCTGAATGATAAAGTATCAGTTTTAAAAATAGCTTTAATATAAATACATGTCTACAGAAAATCCTAATACAGAATAAAAATAAGAATTTATAATAAGAATTCTTCCAAGAATTTAAATTTATCAGATGGCCTATGTCTGCAAGGACAGCACATCTGCACCTGATACAGGCGGCATTATGGGGGTACTGAGTAAAGTGGAAAGCTGTTTTATGTCTGAATAGGGGTGTGCATTTATCTTTGAATAAATAATAAATATTTTTACACTGCCCGGCTTGTCTGTAGAAAACTTGTGGTTAGCACTGACTAAAATACATAATAGTAAAATATTTCTCTTGGTTGGATATAAAGTATTTTTATTTCCATTAAGCCTATCTCTAAGTAACTATAAAACACTTACAGAAAGTTAAAAATATTATTCTGTTTTTTGTTATCTATACTTAAATTATTGGCAAGAGACAAACTTCTACCAAAAACCTGGGACATGTTTCAAAGTATTAAAAATTTAGGACTACATGCAATGCAGAAAAACATTCACACGACTGTTGTATCAGTTTTGCACAAGAAGTCAGTATGAAGCATACAATCCATACTTTGGCTACTTGACCTGGCTGCTGGCAGAAGCACTGAGGATGCTATCAGGTGTCCAGGCAGCTTTATGTTCACTTTTGTTCGTGACTCTATGCTTCAAAAACCCCTAAGTTTTATTCATATTTATCCAGTTAACTTATGCTTAATTTTTTAAATTTCTACTATAATGATAGGAAATAATCTTTTTTCACATTTAATTTCAATACATATTACTTTCCTACTCATTTTTTTCTTCAACATTTTCAGTTCTCTGTAGTGATCTTGAAAAAGCAATGTAATGCTCTATATTTTAGGCTCCTTATACAGAAGATGTAGATAAGTATATCTTATCTTTTAAGGAATGTTAGGATTTCCAGATGAAAAGTTAAAAATAAAAATGAATTCTCATTCTTACATAAAACTAACCTCAGAATTTTGAGCCTGCAGCAGCCAGCTGAGTCACAAACTCTTTTTTTTTTTTTTTTCTTTGTTTCCAAAAAAAAAAAGGAAAACACC
>VYXH01007193.1:73494-86238 GCA_013397275.1 Burhinus bistriatus | reverse complement strand
ACGATAAAAATCTCTTAAAAATTTAAAAAAAAAAAAAAAAAAAAAAAGCCCATGACTCTAGCATGGAATTTGAAAAGAACAATTGCCCTATAAAACTATTTTGAAAAACAATTCTTATAAGAAAAAAAAAAATATTCATCTCCAACAATTTGCTGTTCCATCTTCATCTCACAGCTGCAGTTTCCAGGTCTGTTTCAAATGGTCTACTGTGGACTTTGGGGAAACACTAAATAATTTTTTCAGTGTCTTTTCTTTGTTTTTCTAGGCTCAGACTACATACCAAAATTCAAGGCAGCTGGCAAAGCAGAATTAAAAGTACAACAAAACTGATAACGAAGGGTTTACTTCCTCCATCTCACTTACAGAAAAGTACCCATGCTCAAACAGATACCCTCATGTAAAGGCTGTATTCATTTTGTCGTTGTTATTACAACATACATATAAGTTAGTGGCACGGCAAATGAATGATTTAGGTCAAGAAAACTCACAATAGCTTCTGCAAGGGTCGTCCTAGTCATAATACTCAGGATTTCTCTGTTACACCTGAGCAAGAATCCAGGCAGCCAGAAAATACCGTCAGGTTTTTCTCACACCGTGTAGCTCCTGAGCACATGGTGATAATTCAGTTTAGACTGAGTCTCTACTGGGGAGGGTCAAGCTCAAAGTCCCGCCACAAAAGCTGGCGCTCCTCATAGGACTGGCAGACCCATGAGGGCCCCCTTGTTCCACAACCAGCACGTCAGACATGCTGTCAGCTACCGTGGGGAACCTAGGATTACAAGACCCACTTTTCCCTAAAAAGTCACTAGTGCCACTGAGTTTTCTCCCAAAAAACCTACGAAGGGCTGCTGACCCCCTTCCCTTTCCTCCCAGTCCCTACCGTTACTATATGGGTATGCTCTGAGCGGACTGAGCTCTTCCTGACTTGTTTCCTCATGGGGAAAAATATACTATAATCACACTACCAAAGGTGTTCTACAGATTATTAAAACAGACTTTCTTCTGCTATTTACTGGGAGGAAAAATTATTTCAATTTTTGGATATTTGAGAGGCACTGGAGAATATAGTGATGCATAGGTATTCCTCTGGAATTAAAATATCCACTCATATGACTGTAAGAGTCTCAGTAAAAGGAACTACAGACTTGAAGTACAAAATGAAACGTAACTAAAATGCTTATTAAGCCTACCCTTTATTTTGCAAACCAACAGATGCTGCAGTAAATTTTTGCATTCTGAAATATTTACAGAACTTATGAGTTGGCTTCTCAGCCTCCCTGCACTGCTACTGTGCTCCTATCATACACAGATTTACAAAAAAATCTGCTTTCAAGAGATGCTGTTTTAGCAGCCAAAAATAACCATGAAAAGCAATAAAACAACCAATAAAGAAATTAGAAGGGGGAACAGATGACAGGCATGACACTGTCCCATACTACGTTTAATCCCCATGGATGTGAAATCCTTGTGCTTGAAATAAACCTTCAAGATACATTTCTCAATGCTTTAAGGAAAAAAGTAGAGTGGTTTATCATCAAAGCAAAGAATGTTAGTAAGTGCGCTACAGCATGGCGTACAGTGTTCCAGGGCACATCAGTATCTGGTTTTGCTCCTGACATCATTTTTATACCCCGCATAATTCCCAGTCTGAAATTTCCCAGTCGAGGGGCGCTTTGCGTATGTTCAGTCTTCTCACATTACCGTGCAATGGCATTTCTGGGAGTGGACATAGTTCCTGTAGTCAGCGAGCTGCTTCAGGTACAAATTGGAAGGCCATCTGTGCATCTCCACAAAATTGCGCTCCTCCACTAAAGAAAGCAGTAAAGGAATTAAATGTAATACCCAAACATACAGCACAAGTGCACAGGCTGCAAGAAGTCTTTTAAAGTAGGTTAAAAAACCTTAAGGATATAAATACAATTAGAAAAGTAAAGATGAGTGCTGTCCATTTTGCCTAGGTCTTACTGTAATGCAGGTGTAAAAGTTACCACAAAATGTTCCCTTGCTATTAAGTCAGCAATAAATAAGTTACTTGATAAAATAAATACAATACTCACTAAAGAGAGCAGAGAGATTATTCTAAAGACGAATATTCTTTGTGCTTAGAAGATAACCAGATGCGGTAGTCAACTGTGAGAGTTTTTCTATGCTGCAACACTATATAGGAGGGTATTTCAATTCCTATGCCAACAGTTTTTCTCAAGATCATTACAAAAAGCAAGGTAAGGAGAGCAATTAAGAACTCAGCAATATTTTAATCTTTTTTTGCATGTGATTTTTGTTAGTGATGAAATCATGTAACAGAGTTTTTAGCCATATTATTCAGATGAATACCCTGCATTGCTCTCCCTGAACCCTGGGGTGATGCTGTGTGATGGTGTCCTGCCTAAGAAAGGCCAACCGCCCGCAACTGCGGCCACCTGGGAAGCGTGCTCCCACCTGAATGTGCCGGTGCGTGTTTGTGCCCTGGCAAGCCGGATCAGAACGGTTTCACCCCATCCACCTATATTTACTCACACTCTCTTATTTCTTTCCTCCATCTGTCTCAGTGCAAGTTTGATGCAGCAGAGCGTGTTGACCCCTCCGCGAATCAGTGGGAGGGACTCAGCAGAAAGAGAAAAGCAAAGGATGGGCTGCCAGGCATGGGGACACCAAATCTCAAAGGGTATCAGTCCACTTGCATGGTACCCTGTTCCTTCAAGTCAACCTGCAGGTGCTTTCCGAAAGAGCCAGCCTGGTATCAGCCACCTGCTGGAGACTTCAGAGATGTCATCCAACCAGCAACAGCTTTAGTACCACCCTGCATCAGCCCGGGATGCTCCATGTGTGGTGGAAGCACAAAGAAACTCCAGGTGATGGCACAGCAGGCATTTGGCATGGTGATACTGTCCCGCTCATCCCCAAGTTACTCGGGCACTGTCAGAGCACATGTTGACAAGAGCCCACAAGTGATGCTTATCAGAGACATCACTGCAGAGATTTCACAAGAGGTTCATACGCAGCCTGATACCCATCAGGACAACAACAACATGCGGACAGAAGTGCTATGACTATTACTTTCCACAGCAGAAAACAAAAGATTTAATAAGCGATATTGATAAGTTGATATCCCACTGGGGAACTGGGAAATGGATAAGTAGATGTGCCTAGATTGAGTCCTGTGGTGACCCCAAGCCACCATGTCTCTGTGCTCTCCTGCCTCACCAAGGGGAGGCCAGAGGCAACTCCCACCTTCACCAAATGGAAAGGACAGCCCAATTCCTGCAGCTTACGAGAACCTCAGGGTGGTTGAGACCAAAGCCGTGTAGCGAGAAAGATGCCACAAAGTGCTTTCAAACACACCCTGTCACCTGAAGCACCAGGAACGAGAGCAAAGCAAGTCCACTGTGGACTGAACCGACCGGTGGGTGACACCCGCCAGCACAGGTGCCCTGCTCTCTCATGTTTAATCCAGATCTGGCTATACAAAATGGACATTTCAGAAGATGCACAGATGGGCCACTGAAAGACAAACTCCAGGTCCAAACAAAGCAGGGAGGACCTAGCTCTCCTTTCTTTGCTCATAACGATTACAAGGTCGTCCATCATCACACATACATATATGAGCCTTGCAAATGAGCAAAGGGGACCTTTAATGTACTTTGTACCAAACAATTGGCTCACTGATAAGAAAAATCCCCTTCTGGAATACACTGGCTCCATACCCAATGGTCTGAATACGAACCACTGGTCAAATAGATGCACCTGTCAAGATCACCTTCATCAGGGTGATGAGAATCCCATAGACATGGAGCAAAACTTTCTAGAGTTACACATCAGGAAACAAGTATACTCTCTGGGAAAATAAAAATCAGTTCTCGGGAAGAACCTGGGTTATTTGCTTGAATGGACATTAGTTATTTGATTTCATGAGATCTGCTGTAAGAATCCTATTTTCTTCAAACAAAAGCCCAACCCTTAAAAGGCAGGTATTGGAAGTGACTCATTACCTTCATTCAAATGTACAAACTAAACAAACTTATACACATAAGGGCACGGAGGGGTCAACACACAATGACCAAACTGCCCCAGTCAATTCAGTTATGGGTGGGAACCTGGCTATCAGCACAGGAACCAACAGACGAGGGGATGCGGTTGCTGGCTGTGCTGCTCCTCACGTATTGCATGCTGTTCCCACAGCAGGGTGGTGAACCCTCCAGCTCAAACAGACTCTGGGCTGGACTAGACTGCATAGCCTAAAGAAGTCCTCATCATCTTCTCATGCAGGAATAGTATGGTCCAGTACCACATTTCTGATCTAAGCAGAACTGAAATACATTTCTTGTTTTAAAAGTAATTGATAAATTACCTGAAAGATCT
Organism: Burhinus bistriatus; assembly: GCA_013397275.1. NCBI lineage: Eukaryota > Metazoa > Chordata > Aves > Charadriiformes > Burhinidae > Burhinus > Burhinus bistriatus. The sequence continues at coordinate 81,879 of VYXH01007193.1, read as the reverse complement.
TGAAATTCAGGCTTTTGACTGAAGATGAGGTAGTTAGTGGCAATAAAATGAAGAAGCCAAGTTGAAAGGCAATCAGAATTGTGAAACTGTGAGAAAAAAAGGACACCCAAACAACAGTTAATGCTATCATGTCTAAAACACAACCACGCGTTGCATGTCAAAATATTTCAGATTTCCACTGTCTACACAGTGGTTTACTAAACAAAGTTTTGACTGTAGGCGGTAATGAAGGAAAAGTCATTGACGGAAATATGTAAACACATGGAGACCCAAGAATGAACAATAAAACTCCCTCCCTCAGAGGTATGACCTAACCCCTGGGTCTCCTTTGGTCATGAATCTTAGATATTCTTGTCTTCTGCATGGTAGCAGAGCTTCAGAAAGAGGAAGGTAAGGAGCATGTCGTGTTCGTTTTGTTGTCTCCTCTTTCTCCACAAAATTCTGTTCATTTAAGACAATATCCTGCCTGACACTTGGAAACAATTCAGGTTTGATTTCCCTCTTCTGTATTCCAAATCTGTCTTTACTGTCTCCCTCTTTTCAGCCTCTAATCTTTTCTTTTCATGCTTTTAATGTATTTCTCTCAATATTCTGCCAGGTTAGATCTCCTTTGCCACTTACATATAATACAATTTTCTTTTTGACTAAAAAGGACGTAGTGCATCTTCACGTGCCTAAAAAAACCACATCTTTTCTGGCAGAAGCTGCAATTAAGCTGAATTACTGCGATGTGTCCTTGATGAAGGAAATTGCACAGATTATGGTATGACTGCACATTCTGCAGTGAAAGGCTGAAAGTGGCTTTAATTTAGCCAGCCTTGTGCCACCAGATATCCCTAATCAACAGATTGTGTATCAATGTTTGTCCTTGGGAATGGAAATTATTAGGATCTTGAAAATCTTAACAATTAAACAACCCTCACTAATTAGAGTCAACATATATATTCTTATTTGATATATGCAACACATACCTTAGCTTTTTTGAGCAAGCTAACAATACTGAGACTTGTGGACGCCAGTTCCCTGCTGGGCATGCTCTGCAGCTGCGTGATAATGTAAAGCTCACAAATGTGCTGGAGTCTCATTACTTGGTACATCTCCGCGCAGATCAAGAGAGACATAGCTTGGAGAATACTGGCTGAAAAAAACAAGAAAACAGAAGTTACATGTATTTCACCTTTTTGACAAGATGATCAAAGCCACTTTTCACCGAGTCATCTTTTAAACACCCAACAGCGAACACAAAATCAAACCGCTGCTGATGGCCTTCTTTTATTTTTCATTATTATAATTATGTTTGCTATATCACTCTCTTTTTCCAGATAAACTATTTAATTAAGAGGAAAAGAGTAGTTAGTACTTTTTAGAAGGTAAGTGTAATAAGTCATTATCAAAATCCTACATTTTTGAAGATGCTGAGACAAGTGCTGCTGGTCTATTTAAAGTAAGTGATGAATAACAAGAGGATTTAGCTTTCTAACTTCTCTTTCAAAAAAGAACATGTACAAGAAAATATAGTAAAAAGGCCAAAAATAAAACGGAGCAACCATATTTTTAAAAAGATATGGTACAGTGGTTGCATATTTAAACTGGTGGACAAAGAAATGTTAGACAGACTGAAAAGAGAAACACACAGAAAACCTAAGAATAAAGTAGAATTATTTGAAAAGAAAACAAAAGCAAAAATATGTATCACAACATCATTCATTCATTCATTCCATCAAAGGAAAAACACCTGTATTTGAATCATATTGCATATTTAGTATGTAGATTTTGTTCTCATTAAAAAAGACAAAGGTCAAGACACAAAGAATACTTTAGCTCAATTTTTCTTGCTAAATACTCCAGTTGACATACTTTTTTCCTGGTTTTACATACAAATAAGATATCCATGCATATAAATAAGGTATTCTTCCAATTTAACCTTGTTTTTATTAAACACAACAAAATATATGCTAAACAAAGTGACAATTTTAAAATAAAAGCCAGAATTAAGATTAGAAAGCAGTATTATTGAGATGTAGGAAGAATTGTAATTCTTAATTGTAATGGACCATTTTTTTGAGTCTTGCCATGTAAGCACAAAAGAAATACATCATTTTATTAGTGATACTTGTTCTGCCTGCAGTTGATTTTTACTTGAATAAGACTGATTTCTTTTTGTATTGCACAATATGAACAAGTCCTCTTTCTTGAGACATTATACATTAAAATATTGGCATTTTACAATGAAACAAACACTGCTACGTTACTATCTATCAATGCCCCACTGCAGAAAAATGAGTAACAGATATATGTGTATTTTTAAATTTTCTTACCTGGGCAGCAGGAGTCGGTATAAAGATACTCTAGAAAGGAGAGGAAAGTGTCTTTGGAAACCCCATACACTGGAACCAGAATACTATTTGCTTCTAGATAATTACCATTAAACATAGCTGCCATTACCTCACAGCGAGCTACCAGAACCGCTCTGTGGGCTGGTACAGTTGCACCTGCAGGATGCAAGATAAAAATCTATAACGATTTCATATACACAGAAAGATCTTGATTTTAAAGCTCATATTTACTTAGAAGGCCTTCACTTCACTGAACATGATTAAGGTGTCTAAAATTAACAATATCCAGTAGTAAACCACTAATACACTCACTTTATACCAGTCAAGGTGTTTACTTGGTGGCCTAGTAGCCACCAGCAAACAAAAAGAAACACCAAATTTATTCTGATAACTTACTCCCAACACAAAGTTCTGCAAATGGGGCAAACTTTTATAAGTCAGAAACAGGCTTTCAATTAGTATAAAATCTGACACCACAGGATTACACCAGTTTACACTAACTGAACCTCTGGCCCATCGCATAAATACACAGTGCTCTGAATTATTATGCAAATGAGCAATTTGTGTTCATCAGTAATCCCACTGGTAATGAATGTGTGTTCCAGAAGTCTAACTTCCACATAACCACACAAAGCAGGGAAAGGTAAATTATCCCAGATGAAATTCTATTAAATCCATTAAGTATGAATTTCACCAGATTAAGTATTTTGCCTCAATGGATTTCACAGAATAGTTTGGGCTGGAAGGGACCTTTAAGGGCCATCTAGTCCAACCCCCTGCCAGGAGCTGGGACATCTTCAACTAGATCAGGTTGCCCTGTCCAATTTGGCCTTGAACACCTCCAGGGATGGGGCAGCCACCACCTCTCTGGGCAACCTGGGCCAGTGTCTCACCAACCTCAGTGTAAAATTTCCAGATAGCTGTCTTCCGAAAAAAATGCTGACAAACTTTTTCCAGAAATTTTTCCATTTTGTAATATTTGCTTTACTTTACTCATATACTTTACTACAGCATTTGGAAGACTTGGCACAGTTAATAGCCCAGGGTGGTGGAGATCTCACAGACTCTCAATGAAAACATCAACAGCCGGAGCCTCCAGCCCTGAGGCTCAGACTGCCGCAGAGTCCAGCGGAACTCCACAACCCTGTGTGCAAGGAAGTGCCAAACGAGCGCCAGACAGGGCAGCAACCAAAGGCAGAATGAGAGCTTACCGTCGATGTAAATGATTTGATTATAATAAGCAGATCAACTGATGTGCAAGATAAATACATTGTAAGTACTTAGATAGAAGTTATTGTCTTAATTTCCTCCTTAATCACAACCCTGCCACCTACCTAATTCCTTGAAGACATCTGGCACTTTGTCATTTCTGTTCTATTTCTATTCACCTGCGCTTCTACTTCCAAATTCTCTAAGCTGCATGCAAAATGTCTCTCTTTCTAGATAGAGAGAACACGTCAATCCTATTATATATTTATGCACGTAACATGAGCAATACATGATGTAAACATGATGTAAGATAGGCACACACTTTTGTATGTGCATGTAATTGGATATTTACCTACTAATTAGGAGGTTCAGTCACGTTTTGAGTCTTTACACAGACATAATGGGCTCCCGTTTTCAATGGCTCCCAAGTACTTTTGTTAGCTAGAAAGCTCAAAGTAACTCCTAGGATTCAAGGAATTAGTTGAAGACTTAAAAATGTATTTGCCTTATCAAGACTAAGGTCCTTAGTTTCTCTCGGTAATTATTTAATTTTAATACAGTTATTGTGGATGAATTAGGGAAAAAGGCTTGGAAGATTCATCAAGCGTTAGGAAAAACAGTTCACATTTTGTTAGTGGATAAGCACTCTTTTTTTAAAATACATGTCAACCCATTCGACAGTAACTTTTTTTCTGTGAAATACATAGTGGTGGTATGGTTTCATCAACTTCCCACAAAGCCTCTCTCAGGAGTGGGACACTGAGCAGAATTGTTCCTGCCATTAAACTCAGCATCAGAACTTTGTTCTCATTTTCAAAGGACTTTTTGTTTTTTCTGCATATTACACAGAACATCTAGAAAGAATCTGCTTGTCCTCATGTGCTTACTTTTGAGGGATTAATGCTTCATATTTGGCTCTGAGATTTAAAGCTGAAGTAATTAAACAATTGTGTAGTCCTAAAAGACCATTTCTGCATGAAGGGTGGGCATGCACAAATCGGAAAAATCATTAGCATTTAAAAACTGTCTCATTCTTATTCTCACAAAAGCATGCGACACTTTTTTACCCCCCTGTGTTTTTATTTTTAGGGAGAACGCATTTAATTTCCAGAAAAAAAACACCCGTGGCAATGCAGCGTATTGGCGCGCTCAGGCTCATTCGGGAACAGAAGGCAGTTTCACCGGCGTGGCTCTTTCTCGAGCCTTTGCCAAGGAGTGCTTGGCATCCCTGTGAGCAGACCTATGTAACACCACCGACAACTTCGGTAACCTCAACAGTCTGTTACAGACAAGTCAGCACGGAAAGCCAGCCTCTGGTCCTCTGCTTCTTTTTAATCATACCATCATAGAACAGTTTAGGTTGGAAGGGACCTTCAAGACCATCTAGTCCCAAGCTCCCTGTCACGGGCAGGGACACCTCCCACTAGACCAGGTTGCTCAAAGCCTCATCCAACCTGGTCTTGAACACCTCCAGGGATGGGGCAGCCACAGCTTCTCTGGGCAACCTGGGCCAGTGTCTCACCACTCTCAGAGTGAAAATTTTCTTCCTGAGATCTCATCTAAATTTCTCCTCTTCCAGTTTGAAGCCATTACCCCTTGTCCTATCACTACATGCCCTTGTAAAAAGTCCCTCTCCAGGTTTCTGTAGGCCCCTTTCAGATGCTGGAAGGCTGCTATAATCCTGGCCACAGAGAGGACTAGATAATTACCATCATCTCAACAGATTTTTTTTTTTCCTCAAAAAAAAGCCCCCAATATTTTACATCTTTCTTTTCACACTTGTAGGGTCAAGCAATAGGCAAGTCTAACCTAGGCACCTGCAAGGCTGGAGGTTGCTTTCGTAAGGAGTCACCTATCATACAGAAGTTGCAGAGACCTGTGACAGAAAATGAAGATAGGTATGGGAGCACCTAGAAGGGCAGTAAAACACAGCAGGTGTTGAGGGCACCTAAGTCAGCAGGTCATCAAAACCCCAGCACATCTACGTGCATCTCTAGGGATGTCTACACTGGTGGAGGAAGGGCAGTGAATGAAGCCCAAGGAGGTAGAGGACTGGGACAAAAGTCCCTGCCAGCTTCTAGAGGGTAGAGAAAGCCACATTCACAGCCAGAACTAGCCTGAGATGGACAGAGGGAAGGTGGTAAGGAGTCAATAACCACCATCTCTGGTCTTTTCACTCAGGGCGAATGTGGACATGGCCACCAAAGTCCATGCCTCTCTGAGGTCTGATGCTGGGCAGAGCCCTCAGACATGTCCCAGTGCTTGTGCAGGTGGGAACTTGAGCAAGATAAATAAGTTTTAAAATAAAATCACTGTCCCCTGTGCCGCAATCCCTGGTTTAGCCTTGGTACTGTGGCATTGCAGGAGCCTTTCCCGCAGCACATCCCTCGTCTTGCCAAGCCTCCGTGGGGTGTGTGAGAATCAGAGAGGCACAAAGTCTGCCACAGTGGGCAGAGGGCATTCGTAGGGGCTCAGCCCTGACAAACCATCTTGAGAGTGGACGCTGCTGGAAAGCATCCATAGGGACACGCGTTAGCTCCCATCAAACCGCTGCTTTCCACAGCGATAGCTCAGTGTACACATTGTCTTGGTTCTGATGCAACGGAGAATACGGTCGCCTCAATTTCCCACTTTCCTTCAGAGAGGAGGAAAACTGGAGGCGCAGTGGTGCCCACGTCAACAGGAGCAGAGGTACCATACCTTGTATTTTGAAGAGGACATCAGCTAGGACAGGCGTGTTAAAGAACAGCCTGAGAGAAGTATTATACAGGCGTTTTATCTGGTGAGATCTGCAGTCCTTTACAGTGTTTAGCTGCAAAATAAATTATTAATAAAACACTGTCACGTAGAGCCCACAGAATAAAAGATTGCTAGACATCATTTATACAGGCAAACTAAACAACAGCCTTTTGCTTCCGTTATGTTCTTTTGCTAATGCTACTCAGCCGTTCCTCTCACACGTGCAATCCTCTGCAACCACCTCTATCGTTTATTTTCCTGTTTCCCACAGTGCAGCAGCTCCAAGGCACCTCTGTCTCCTGCACTCACATCCCAGCTCCTGCCTTGGTACTCTGACCTGTGACAAAACTCCCCTCTCCAGCGCCTCTGGGCAGGTCTGACTGCATCACAAATTTCCTGGACTCCGAACTTTTTCATACCTGCCCTGTTTGGACCCAAGGCTGCAGGAACACAAGGTCTGAGGGCTCAGGGCCGGGGGGGAGGTGGGGGGGAGCACTAATGGGATGCACATCTCACCTGTGGCATGATGCTGCATACAGATGCAAGGCAGCCAAAAGTCGTGTGTTTCTTGATATTGCCCTGATATTGCCTCCAGAGAGGCAGAGGGATCTCACAGGCTGAAGCACAGACTTCTCTTACAATAACCTGGGCATGCTAGTGTCAAGACGCTCCAAACCTGAGCACTTCCAGTTAGTTTTTCAGTTTTGTTTTTCAAACTTTAAAAATGGAATCTAATTCAGATGAGGTTTAATTTATGGTTAAAATTTTTATCTAATTTATATAATTAATTTTTATCAAGAAAATCACAATGCATTTCTAGTCCTCATATCTTCAAAGAAAAACTTTTTGATGTGAAATAGAAGTATCCCAAAGACATTAAAAAAAACCAGAAGAAACAACAACAACTCAGGTGTACTATCTTTAAAGTTTTCAGGACTTTCTAAGTCCAACCCTATGAATGTTTTAACTGTGGAAACTTAGGACTGGCAAGCCTACAGCTGAGTGATCAGAAGCTTAAAACAGCTAAGAAACTGTTTGATTTTTATATTGTTATCTCAAGACAGTCCGAGATGATTTCCCATTTAAACTGACAGCAATACTTTGTGCAAGTTATATAGTATCAGGGAATGTATCTGTTTTGCTTCATTTGACCTATCTGTTAATACTAATTCTATTTTGTAACTTTTTATTAACATAATAATATGACATAAATTACATTTTACTGTGAAGTCATCTGCTGAATCAAATATATTGAGCTATAGACAGGTTTCCACGTTACAACGCTTGTGAGAGAAACCAACTCTCCTGATCTACTGCAGAAGCACAACTTTTGGCACATATTCAGGAAAGCAAAGCTTTCCTGGGCAGCCTCTATTACATGAGAATTAAGAACACATAATCATATTGTTAGACAAAGTGCAAAGCTGTGAATATGAGTAATCCTTTTAGGATTCCTGCTTGTGTGCTTTTTAACAATTACATTAATTTTGCATATTAGATCAGCATCTCTATGTTTCTATTTTGTACATGTCTGTGAACAACTCACCGATAAAGTAATAAAACCTACGCAAGCCAAAGTGAGTTTAAAACAAAGACTGACAAGGAAATCTTGTCCACAAAACAATTTCCCAAGAACTTAAGTAACTAACAGTTACCCCAAGCGAGTTAGATGTACCTTCCCTGGAGTTTTCAGGATACATTTAACTTTCTCAAGCACATGTTCAGTTTTTTCTGGATCCTTCAACTTCTTTTTTATATCCTCTTCTAATCGTTCCCACTGGAAAGCACCTGTCACAAAACCAGGTAAAGCTGGATTATAAATCAGCAGGGTACAGGCCTTAGCAGGCAGAGAAAAGACGGTATCAATGCCATACAGATCCTGCAGAAACTATATTTTTTGCCCATAAATCAGCCAGATCTTTGTGCTTAGGAAACTCAAGATGCAATCCAATAAAACTTCCATGGTACTTTTCCAAGAATGCAATCAAGTACAGAGAGATCAGGGCATTTCTCTTGCTTTCAAAATCGATTTCTGGATTCCTCCCAGTTCAATCACTGCATATTGCAGGTAGACATTCAGAAAAAAAAAAAAAATCCTGAA
>VYXH01007193.1:49227-73449 GCA_013397275.1 Burhinus bistriatus | reverse complement strand
TATTGCAGGTAGACATTCAAAAAAAAAAAAAAAAAATCCTGAATGTTTCAATATTTATGGAATTTCTTTAGCTTTTGCTCATATTGCTGGTTGCACTGCTCTGCAGGTGTCTGAACCAGAAAAGCTTCACGCACAGTTACATTCTGAGTACCGGCAGCTAATAACAGCGCAAAGTTTGCAGTGGAATTTCATTTTTTCTTGTTTTCAGAGTCAAAGCCATGATATTCTCTTAGGTCTCTCAATAGCGTTCCTGGAACAACTGAAAGTGTTGGCCAGCATTAAAACAGACATGGCTTATCCTTCTACACTTTGCTGGAGCGAGTCTCAAAGACTTGGTAGCCGGCTTTCTGGTACCAGTTCGGATTCCCACAGCCACGCAGCAAGGAAGAGTCAGGGACAGATAAAGCTCAGGATAAAGCACAAGTCAGCACAGCCCTGAGGGAATTCTGCTGCAGAAAAGGCTGAAACAGCATATAGAGCATACAGTGTCTTTGGTTCTACCAGCTCCCATGTATACCATAGGGACGGTAAGTGTTTATAACCTCACGGGCATAATGTCAGGGTCCTGAAAGGCTGAAAATGATGAGACTGCCTCAGGACCTCTCTCAGTCCATGCCTGAAGTGTCTTCGGAAGACCTTGTCACCTCTCAAAGGTACCCAACAGCGTAATGACTCCTGGCAATGCCTTTCAGGTTGGGAGCTGGGACTCAGAGCAGAGTTTCAGCTACTGCCGTGCAAAGATTCCCACACCTTTGGCTGACATAAGCAAAAGTAAAATTAATGCACAGAAGGCAGCAGATGTGCTTATCTTTCACCTGCTGAAATTCCAGGTTTAATCCCCTATTCATGTCACCAATAGATAAAATTATCAAGCCATTCACATTTAAAAACTTCTGCATCTGTTCTTTATGTTTGACACAGCTTTGGAAAGAGCTGAAAGGGATATTTTCAATAACAAATTCTAACCGAAAGGTTAAACAGCCTCCCTTCTGTCTTCACAAGCCAGTATTCATGTCTCAGCTAGTAAGGCAGAAATCCTTTTCACATGTCAAGCAGGTATCAGTCTACAGAGATTGACTAAGCTTCTTTATGGATGCAGCTCTAACAATAGAAGTATTTGGGTGTTTGTTTGTTTGGTTTTTTATTACAGTTAAAATCAAAATGCATCATTAAAAAGCCACCTAATTCTTTCAACAAATATAAAATGGATATACTTATGTACTGACAGCTCGCAAAATAATTCATAAAGAACAAACAGTATCAGGCACTTCCAAAAAAAAAAAATAAAAATTCTCTTTCACCTGAGGATTCCTAAGCAACTTCTAAAAAGATAGAAAAATAGTAGAATAATAGTGCCATTTTACTAGACAGGTGGGATTAGGTAGGGGAGGCCACTGCCTGTACTGAATTGGTAGCAAAACACATGAAACATGTCAGAGCCCCCTGCACTGCAACCAGTTATCCCTGTTTTCTTTTCAGCAGCACCGTACCCAGAAAAGAAATCACTTGAGTCTTCTTAAGTAACCCTGCACTCTCATCAATGTGTTTAGAACATGTAACCATTCAAAATATTTTAGAAGCCCAAAATCTGAAACTGTCTCAAACTATAGATTTTTTGGGGCAAAGCTTTTGAATATTACTGATGTTGGTTTATGGACCTCGTTCAGTAAAATATTGCACTTGATTTACGTCCGTTAGATCTGGAATGACAGTTCATATAGTTTTTATTAAATCCAGGCGAACGGCTTCTTTTATATAGACATTGTTCACCATAGTCAGAAGGATAAAATAGATGCAGCACCGTGGCAGAACATGATCTACCAACGGCAAGGGCATGTCCCTCAGGGTGATGCACGTGCTCCCTCACCATCGGCTCTCAGAGAAATGAGCAGCCGGACCCTTTCCCGGCGGTACCTGAATAGATGAAGTGGAGGATGTCTGGCAGACAAGAGCAGAAGACGGCGTCCTTCACCACCACCCTCACTGGTGGGATGCAGGGTGGGACACCGCCGGGGGCCCCCGCCTCCACCGCAAAGAGGCTCTGCGCCGTCCGCACGATGGAGGCGTCGCGGATGTCGGCGGGGCTCTTCACCTCGAAAAGCAGCATGAAGAGGTGGCTGGCGGAGCAGAGGATGACCTTGTGAGCCTCCACCACCGTGCTGAGGTCTTCAGGGTAAAACGCCACGTCCGCGCACTGGCAGCAGCAGAGCAGGTTGTGCAGGTCCGCGTTGTAGTGCGAGGCTTCACCCTTTAAGATTGGCATTTTTTCTGCGAAAGATAATGAGTTGGGCTGTAGAACTGAAGCAAGTACTAACGGCAGGACAACTCTATTCCCAGAGACCTGATCAAATGAAGGACAATTTTTGAAAAACGTATTCAATAAGAAAACTTCTTACATGTTGTTTGAATACTTTTAGTAAAACAGTCTAAAAAATGGAAATACTTTGTGTAGTAAAATAAGAAAGATAAGAAGTATTTTAGTAAAAAGTGTCCATCCTTTTAAGAAATCTCTTTAGGCAGTTACGTTTGAAAGAAACCTTGCCTGTGAATCCCAAACCTAAAGGGTCTGAGTAAATTTCTAATACGTGTGAGAAGAGACAACCACATATTTAATGGTAAGTACCTGTCAGTAACCCTTTCACTGAACAAGTGCATCAGATGCTCAGAAATCATGTGCAGGGGCATATACCTCCCCCTTGTTTTATTTGTAGCAAATAAAATTATTACTTTATATTACTGAATATTAAAACATGATGTAATGACTTTCTTTTATAATTTGTCTGTAAAGCTTTTATGTAAAGCTTTTATCAATCTACCTTTGTATTATTTAATCAAGCACACCAGAAAACCACTCCTGTTATTTTTACCTAGAATTAATTAGAAGTCCATAGCAATGTTACATATTGCTACACAATTCTCCCCAAATTAATTAAACCATCACTAAAAGATGATGCATCTAGAGCAGCATAAACAGAACAGCTGATGATAGGTAGCACAGCTCACAGTAATGATTACAAAATGTTAATTGCACAAAGAACATGGCACACATAACGAACAGTACTAGAGACCAGACATCAGTGAGCACCTGGCTGTTCGAGCTGAGGTGGTTGAACTCGATGGCACTTCTGCGTCTTTTTCCTTTTCTTCATTTTTTCAGACGACTTCTGATTCAAACTTTGGATCATAAAATATTCCAGCTAAAACACGAAATATTATTTTTAAATAATCCTAGTTATTTAAGAACAACCTAGACATCAAACCAAGGAGAACAAGCGGGCGCTGTGTGCAGGACTGAGGCTACTGGCACTACAAACAGTCATCCAGGTCACCGAGCCCCAATGCTCCTTTACCAGAAGGTACCACGTTTAGGTGGAATCCACACAATTTAAAAGACTATTTATTCAAACGATGGTGGGTAACTCCCTTGTATTTAATCTTCCCAGAAATGATAGGCACAAAGATAATGAATTGACCAACTTCCATAGATGCCAATTACAGAGAAGAATAAGACTTGATGGATAACGATCAGGTGCAAGTGATGGAAATAGCAAAACCATAACAAAAGCTCCTCAGCTTGCAAATAACCACTGCCACCACACAATGCTACCATGTCCTCTGAGAAAATCACATTACATCGCGATATTTGTGGGCACGGTTTGTTTCACTGGGACAGACTACAAGCATCATCACTGCAATAAAAATGGACCTGAGGGGAAATGCTCCCTTTTACAGGAATGAAGAGGCACAAAGGGTGGTTCTGTTTGAGTTAATGTACGTCTCAAATGCTTTTATCACCCAAGGTATCATTGCAGCACACATAGTGCTTTCTGAAAACTAGAAAAATACTCTGGCTGGACCAGATGTTGAGTGGATTCCTCATTTTTAATTGGGAATGAAGGGATCCAATAAAAACTGGCTAACTGTTGTGCCAGACACTCCAAGTTACTATCAAATCCCATGGAAACCCACGGTACTTACACACCAGGGACAACAACAGCATGGACCGTGTGAAATTACTGTGCTGAAAGACCTGTATTTTTTTGTTCAAGCCCAAATGCCACTGGGAAAGTAACCAAAATGTTCACAAAAAGGCTGAGCTTAAAATGCCTCATAAAAGTGAAAATGAAATACCAGTGTCAAGTAATTTCGTGGAGAAGAAAAATAAATCTGAAAGACTGTATTTAGAAATGGCTCAGTGGGCTTCCCTGTCTTCAGGAGAGTGGAAAAAACCCAAGATCTTTAGACGTGGGACATTTTAAAAAGTCTTAGCTTCTGCCTCGTTCAGCTTCACTGCATCTGACCCCAGGCTCTGCTCAGGATTGCAAACACCACCACAACTGTGAACAGAGCAACCACAAGAATATGCAAAAAAATCAGGCAATTCAACAATCTCACCTGTCTCACTTTACAAGTAGAATGGCTGTGAGAGTTTAAGCAATTAAAATTAAAAATATTGGAATATTATGGAAACATTCAGCTTGGAAGGGACATGTGGATGTCACCCACTCAGGGCAGCTGCTCAAAACAGGACTCGTTTTCAAAGTGGGATGGGGTTGTTGCGTGCCTCGTCCAGCTTGGTTTTGATTATCCCATCCCAGCAAGATAAAAGGATAGGAATAGAGGGGGGAAATTCTTGCAGTGTTTACTGTGACTTTCCTGAAACTTCGTAGAAGGTAGTTAAAACTAGAGCAACCTTGGTACTGTCAACTCAGCTAGGATCATAGAACCGTTTGTGTTGGAAGGGACCTTAAAGGCCATCTAGTTCCAACCCCCCTTCCCCGGTCAGGGACATCTCTCACGAGACCAAGTTGCTCCAAGCCCCGTCCAGCCTTGCCTTGAACACCTCCAGGGATGGGGCAGCCACAGCTTCTCTGGGCAACCTGGGCCAGCGTCCCACCACCTTCACAGTAAAGAATTTCTGCCCAATATCGAACCTAAATTTCACATCAGTGGGAACTCGCCCTTGGTGGGAGGGCTCGTGCTTGCCTCTGCTTGCTCTCCAAAGCCCTGAGATCGGCCACGCACCTCCCACGTGCGCCACTCTGCTTTCAACCCAGAGGTTTCTCACTCACCACTCCTCCAAAGTACTTCTGTATGTAGAAGTCATTAAGAGTGTGCAGTTCAAGGTAAGTGGCTCCTAGTTCCTTGGCAAGCTGAACTCCCTCAGAGGTGGTGACACAGCTCCTCCTGTCTGAAGTGCACAGGGGGCAGGTGCAAGGCACTCCTGGGGTAAAAAGTCATGCAAAAAAAAGCTGTTTTTTTGTCAAATAATCCAGAATGTTTAGATTCCTAAATAATTGTAAAGATGTACTATTTAGAAAAGAACAAAAAGGGAAATGGAAACATAGTCATTTTATAGTAAGAAACCTATAATTACTGCAAAAAACCTTCTTATTACTCAGCCCAAAATGTTAGCTGCTATACAAAACTCACCTTACATTTCATTAGCATTAATTTACATTCAGTTTTGCTAAGGTAGAAAAGTCAAGCAGGACTTCCAGAAGCCAGGTTTGGCTTAGGGCCCCAGTATCCTTATATGCACAGGTGTTGTACTAGCCTGCAGGTGTTACCATTCATTAATGTACCCTTAAACTTGTTTAATTACTGTGGCCTGTCCGTGCAGGAAGCACACACAGTAATGGAAGGGGAAAATTGCCACCGCAGTCCCAGCTGTTATGTGCCTATAGATACCGCAGAATATGATTCAATTACACACATTTTACATGATTTATTTTTTTTTTAAGCCAAAATAGGTATTTTTGAAGATTATGTTGATTAACTGATAAAAATATCCTAGCCACCCTGGCACAACCTCGCTTAATGCTGCTAAGAACTTGCCAGCCAAGGATGTGCTTTCAAATGTGCCACGCATGCTCTACATCAACTTCCTCTGCTCAGACCTATGGATAACATGTAATAACACATTTTTTGGTTTGGGTTTGTTTGTTTTTTTTTTATTTCTTTTGGCAGCACCATTTGCTACTACAGAGGATTAAGATCTTAGTAATTTGTATGAGCAAACTGCTGTGTTCACACATACCTCCTAGAAACAAAAGGGTTCTGTGTGTGCATAGCAGTCTGCCCCGGCAGGTCCCAGAGCCAAACAGCCGCTGGAGAGCCCGGCTTCTCCCACAGTCACATCATTTAGGGAGGAGGACAGAAAAAAAGCAAACAAAAAAAAAAGTGGAAAAGAAAAATGCCAGTAGCGGAGTCACTCAGATTGGTGATACCCTGCTCTTAAACAAAAAGTGTAAGAAAATCCTTTGGGAAGACAAATATTAGTTTAGCAAGATCTTGGCTTTAGAGTGGCAGATTTATCACCTCTGTATAAACCAGAGCATAAAAATATTTGATCATTATCACTGAATCCCTAAAGGGAAGAATAGAAAGAGTTAATTGTTATAGAGTTCTTTAACAGTTCTTTTGCAATCCCTGAGCAAAAAGATATATAAGTAGACCCTGGCAAAACTGACAGTACATCCACAGAAGACACACTTCATATAGCCCAATATTCCTTTGTACATTATAAAATAAATGGCTACATCTACATCATCCATCATGTCCCTTACTCATAGCAGGAGGGATGCTCAGAAACACTTGTTTTAGTAAAATCCATATAGTAAAAGACAACTCACAGGCTCAAGTTTTACATTCATTGCTTTAGGAAAAAAAAAGTTTTAAAAATCAGGCCCCATGACTACACAGACCATATGAAAATCAACAAAAATACATTGCAAAATATCTGGAAATACGGAATAAAGTTTGTATGTTTGCTCTATCGGTATCTGCAGTATTCTTTCTGAACTTTATTTCCCTGATGTAAACAGACAGGAGTCAGTAAGGTCTACCCAAACTGTGACCATGCTCTCAGTAGCATCACCCTCTTTGGCTGCTGGACACTTGCAAGTCCGCTCGGTCCTTACACAGTTGCGTGACTGTGATTTTCCTATTGATTAAACAGCTGCAGCAACAACAACAACTTTAAATAGTAATCATGAAATCGATTTGCACTGCTCTCATAGCAGACTACTGATCAGCCTGGACGTAAGCTGCACCACAGCGATACCCCATCTGTACCACAGCTACTGCCATGGCAGGTCAACTCGGTCGATGCGGCAGCATGTGGCACTTCGTGGCACCTGAAGGGCTGGTGGGTCTGTTCATCTGATGACATCCCAGAGAATTCTGAGGCTTTTCCCACCCCCTCTCCAGTGGTTGCAAGCTGATGGACTTAATCTCATACACTAGAGATATTTTATACCTGAGACACGACCAGAGAGAACTTGTAACCATGGGGTTCATCTCATACACTCAAATGCACGATGCTTAATCCAAAGCACTAGATTTAATCCCCGTGTGTGATGGCTCCACAAGAAGAGTCGTTGCAGAGGTCAAAGCAGGATAGGACGCCTTTCATCGCCAGGGTTAATTAAACATAATGTTCTTGCCAATACACAAGTCTACGGAGCCATAGAGCATGCACATATTACTGTCATCCTGACAGACTAATTGTTTCTGTTAGCAGCTTGGAAAAACAATCAGCTTCTACTGAAATCACAGTGTATCTAACTTCCAAGTGAGTTTTTAACTATTACTACAGGAAACTGGATACATACCGTTTCTTCTTGCACCAACAGCAGAAATTATTACTGGAACTGAGGAGTGGTTTAATGCCTTTTTTATCATTGGAACATAACTGTCCTTTAGTTCTTGAAATGAAGTTTTGTCATTGACAGAGTATTTAATCACAATAATATCAGCTCCTCCAATAAGACTGCGAGAGGTGTACCAGTCACTGTCAAATATATCCTAAACAGAAAAAACAGCGGTCAAGAATTTCTTGTCTATAAAGGAAAAGGTGAACTACTCAACGGTCTTAATGCAAAAGCTTACAAAAGTATTTCTAACTGATAACTTAATCTCTTATTTGAAGGCGTGAAACAAAGAGCAGAATTCATGCTTTGTAATTTCCTTGTTTGGAGAGCAAATTGTTCATTATAATAAGCAATAAATCTCTTTTATGAATTCAGGAATTATTCAGGAAGAAGAAATAGGGTTTATCTAGGAATATACTTTGCAGGTAGAAACTTTATTGGTTTAATTACTTAACTTTCAAAAGTTTTTATTAAGGAAATAAAAGCAGCTTCAGTGGTGGAGGAGTGCAGCAATTCATGCAAAACCATTATTTATTACAGCATTTTAGGGAAAGGGTTACAAAGAACCATGCTATGTACTTATGAACCTCTAAATACAAGTTCCATCAGCTAGGTGTGATTTTTACCTGCTTCACAAGAGCTTCCATGTAGCTTCAACAAGTGTTAATGTCTTCAGCGTAAGGACTTTAATCACATAACTAAACTTTCTTTCTTGACTTCACATTAAATTTGTCATTGTTCTGTGATTTAAGTGTAAGACTTACACTCTAAAATTATTTTGTATCTTGTTAATTTACAACTGTGCTGTAACAACATCTTACACAGTTATTACTTGTATATTTGTCATAAGAACTATAATTTCACAATTTTTGCTTTACCTAAAGGTAGCTCATAAACACCAATGAAAGTCTTGCACATATGGTCAATTGAAAATTCTTGACTGAAACCTGGAACTGGTCCAGAAAACTGAAAATCAACTGAAAAAATTAAAATACTACGACCTCTTGGAACAGAAAGACCTTATTGCAGCCTTTCAATACTTAAAGAGGGCTTATAAGAAAGACAGAAAGAGACTTTTTACCAGGGCCTGTACTGACAGGACAAGGGGCAATAGATTTAAACTGAAAGAGGGTAGGTTTAGGTATGACATAAGGAAGAAATCTTTTTTTTTTTTTTAGGAGGGTGGCGAGACACTGGCCCAGGTTGTCCAGAGAAGCTGTGGCTGCCCCATCCCTGGAGGTGTTCAAGGCCAGGTTGGACGGGGTTTTGAGCAACCTGGTCTAGTGGGAGGTGTCCCTGCCCTTGGCAGGGTCATGGGGACGAGATGGTCTTGAAGGTCCCTGCCAACCCAAACAGTTCTGTCCTTCTGTAACAGTCCTGTACAACACAAGGCAAAGGTAGATGAACTTGGGATCTCGGGAAAAAAATAGAAACGAGCAATGATGAAATAAAGAAGATGTGGGAGAGAGGAGTAGGTGAGTACAGAAGTGACAAAAGGGACCCAAAGTTTGGCCTGGGTATGGTCAATGTGATTTTTGAAGAACACGTCACAGAAATAAAAGCATTACAGATGGGAACCGGAGAAATACAGAAAAGATTATTAATATCAACAAATAGTTTGCATTGTCAATATAACTATTTTTGGTCACTTCAAAAGAGTCATTGTTTCAAATCTGTGGTGAAGTAGCTGCAATCCTTTTAAGTACAAGAAGTAGCATGAACTTGACGGAAATGTATCAGTCGGCAAATATTTGCCTAGACTGTCAGTGCACGTCGTACCCAATTTCAGTCTTGTCTTTACAAAGGCGTAAGTCAGGAAATAAACTTAAAGTGTAATAGGTATTCCCATTAATTTTTTTAATAGAAGTTCTTGTTCTGTAATAAGAAAACCACAGAAAATTATCAAATTATCAAGAATAACTATTCAATGATTCACCATGTTCACAAGAGCTTTAAGAGCACTACTCTTGGTATTTTTTTTTTCAGTTGAGTCAGTTAGAGACTGTTATAATCCCTGGCTAAGGAAAATCTCCAACAGCATTTAACAGAATCATTTAAGCTGTGCTAAGAATATGAAGTTAACACATAAACACAAGTTTAGCACCTGTAGCAGTAAGACTACCAGCTACAGTGCTTTGAGACAGCCAGCTAGACGGGCGTTTGCAGATCCTGATCACATAGGCAGGTAAAAATGGAGAATTTTCAAGGGACAGCTTTAATATGTTTTAACTGAGGCAGATCTCAACAGAGAATTTTTAGTAGGGTTGTGTACATTTAACACAACAAAGGATTAAGAGAAAAACACAATACAAAGCAAAGAATAATACAGAATATGTAGTTGTTCTATGCTGGCCGACAGAAAGCATGACTGTTCCTTTGGAATTTCCTTCTAGCTGCCTGTCTCCAAGCTCAGCGCAGGGGTGCACGTGCCCATCTCTCCAAGCTCGGTGATAACCAGCAGTATCACCAGCAAGGTCTAGAGCACAAGACCAAAAATACAAAAGAACTCCGCCACAACTTTAAGCACTACTAATAAAAAATGTTTATGGAAACTTCTTACAGAATGTAGTATGTATTTTTTACATGCAGCCATATGTTTGTTTACAGTTTGTAGCTCCCTCTATTTTATAACAGACCAAAATCTCCAGTGCATTATGACATCATTTCATGTTACAAAATGAAAAGATTTTGGGAAGATTTCTAATTTTTGGTCAATAAGAACACAGCCAGCTTTGTGGAGGTCTGTGCTTTCCGCCACTTCCTCTGAGACTGCTATCTGTCCCTGTAAATCCTATCAGGAAGCAATTTACCAACCTTTATGAAGTTCTGGTGGGGATGGAGCCCACTTTCCCGGAGTAAGGGCCAGCCCTGGCTACATCAAGACGTGAAAAATGCAGAATGTGCTAACCCAACGTCTCACAACACCTGATTTCTGTTACCATTGTGCAGTTTCCCTATGCTCTCACATATTTGATTTAACACCCCTGAAATCCCATTCTTGAAGATGCATGCTACGTTTAAAAACATAGAGGAGAAAGATGTGTTTGCAGAGGTCTTGTTGCAATTATTTTCATTTTGCGTCAAGTGTAGCATAGACTGCACAGATTGCAGCTTTGAGCAGGAAATTCCTCCAAAAAACATCTCCAACAATAAAGGGCTATTTGCCCAAGGCATCACTGAGACAGAGCATTATCACTTTTAGGGAAGCTTTCATGCAAAAAAGACAGAGGGAATTTCTTTAGATGACGAACAATAGTTCAGATTCAGGAATAATGTTAATTCCTGCCTCCATCTATGAAATTTATGCAGGAGCTACTCCTCATCATGCTTCCTGTTCTTGTCATTTCCCAAGACAGCCACTGACAAAAGGAAAAAGTAACTCCATAGCTAAGGTTACTATAATATGACCTTCTTAATTATAATTATACTCCTGTCGCTATTCCTCTCAGGACTTACTAGAAAAGAGCTTCATTCTTTCCTTGCATGTCTCCATTATGCACGTCCCATAATATATTCTTCCCATTAGTAAATCATACTTCTCAAGCATTAACATTGAAAATAAAGCCTTCAGAGGCAATGAAGACCCGATTTTCCTACAAAATCACATGACCCCGCAAGAGGACAATACTTGCTTTGTTAAAAATAATTTATGAATGCCTTTATGGAACAGCAGTGAAATCCACTGTGCCCTTGCAATGCCCACACTCTTTCTAAAAGCTCCTTGTAAACGTCCCCACATCCACCTAGCCCAGCCCTTGACTGGGGGCAGCCTCAACAGCAAACACTGTTTAGGGGGACAAGGGAGGCTGGCCACCCCCGAGGATCGTTCCCTGGGATATAAGAGGGCTGCACTGGCGATATTGGAAAGTTCTTCTCTGCCCAAGGATGCATTTACAGACCCATCCTCCATTAAGAGACCCTTCTTGCCAGCGATGCTTCCCACACCACGCATCAGAGCCTGCCCCAGTTTTTCCAAGGTTTCTCTGTAATTTCTAATCAGTCAGGTGCACAGCAGAACAAATTTTGCAGGTGTACTGTCCGTAATTTACTAGACCCCTGAACTTACTCAGCTAAGTAACGTGCAGCATGGAAGGAAGTATCTTCTTCAGAAATCAAGGGAATTCAGACCACAACACTGGAATGCCACTTTTGTTTTTCACTCGAGGCTTTCCAAAACAGCTTTAACTGGTTGAGCTGACTCAGAAACAAAATTAATGAAGGCTAGCATTGTCCTGTGTTGTCCTCTCATAAAGTAATGTAATAATATTTGCAAAAAAAGTAAAAATAAAGAACACAGTAGGGAAAATAATTTATCAGGATATGATCAGTTGTTGTAAACTGCCAACTTGAGACAGCCAAGTTTAAAAATAAGAAAGGACAACATACTAAAAAATGAAAAGTTTACAAAAAACAGAAGTTATAGAAAAATTAAAAGCTATGGTTTTGTACTGAAGCAGTAATATGACTGGATTTCTAAAAATAATTAAAAAAATTTAAAAGTGGCTCAGATTCCTTTACCTTCAGTCATGTTAAGGGCCAGCCAGCCTAGCCAGCACGAGGAGCACAAGGATGTCACGGCAGGGAAAAAGCCAGATAGCTACACCATGGATGATACCATGGAGATAAGATAGCTCACAGGGTTCAGGGAACTACTGCTGTTGGCGCAGTAAGAAAAGCAGGCAGGAAAATAAGAAAAGACTCATGGAAAAAGATTGTTGAAAGAGAGAATTTGAAAAGAACAATTCACAGAACACCTTTTCAGAATCGCAGTTAATATATTTGAGCACTAGCGAGTCCCAGGGAGGTCTGCAGCTCTGTGCAAGCCCCCAGAGCAGGTACAAACACAGCACAGCACCCACCGCTCTGCAAGTGGCCAACCCAGCACAAGGCACTCTCCAAACCCCAGCCGCTCTGTTTTCTGTGTTTGTAACATTTCTGCTACCGGGAACAGGATGATGTTAGTGATTCTCTAAAAATTGGGCAGTTTTTAGAAAATAGGGGAAAACAAAAAAATTCTGGAGGTATTGTTACCTGGGGAAAAACACAAACCAAACCAAACCAACCAAACAAAAAACCTCAAAACAAACAAACAAAAAACCACAACAAACAAACAAAAAAAACAAAACACCAAAACCAGGTGGCTCAAAGTGGGAAAAAATAAGGGACAGCAAGACCCCCAGCCCAGGACTGAAACATTCTCGTATCTTTATGGTACTGCTCTGAACAAGAGAGGAAAGAACAAGAGAGGTAATGCAGGCAGGGGACACTCACAGTGAAGTTTTCATTCTGCCATTTCTTTTCCAGCACCATAATAAAATTAATCAAAGTATGAATTACAGCTCCTATGCTGTGCTTCACACTGAAGTTGAGGAAGATTCACTTGCCATCAGATATTACAAATTTTGCCTGCACTTTTTTCTGCAGTTTTTACTTGTTCATATGCAGAAGCATAAGAAAATTCAGTGTAAAGTGACTGAAGTTTCAAACTACACACAACCCAAGAAAACGGCAACTCAGTCCCCGGGACTGTCACATGTGACATACTCAGAGCGCTAAATAAAGCAACCTTTTCCAAAGCACATCTTAAAATTCATCTTGCAAATTACTCTTTGTAAGTTACTAGATCCCGTACTGAGGCTTACCGCCAAAAACATTAGAACAACTGGGACATGCCAGTACAACACGGCTCATGAGCGCACAACTCGAGCATGCATTAGCAACTGATCAGCTATTAAAATCACAACATTCAGCAGTGCCGTTAGCACACGTATACATTTTCCCTAGTTCTTTATATCTCCTCTCATCCCGGGTCTGCCGTTTTTATCAAAATGTTTTCCAGCCATGTGAATCACAAGGATGTCGGTGCACTTGTGCAACTGTCCCCTGCACACGGGAGATACCAGCACGCAGCTTTGCAAACGTAGCGCGGGACACATCAGGCCATAATGATATACCCAGTGCCTGACACACAGACATCAACGCGGTTGTGGAAACAGGGACATTTTGCCCCCACGTTTTTCAAATTATGCTCTACCACTATCTCTACAACCCTGTGTCGTCTGCGTTACTGATAACATCCTCCTCAAAGTCAGCACGTCCACCCTGGACCCTGCAACTGCGAGGTGAAAGAGAGTTTCTCACAACTGTTTTACCTCTGCCAAGAAGCCTTGCTTCCTGTCTCTGCAGTTTGGTAGCCACCTTTGGTCACCCTCGGCTTAGAGAATACCATATTCTCATGGCAGCGCTGCTGGTGGTTCATCAACCAGGTGCCCAGCAGGATGATGGCACCATGGCAGCCATCGTGGCAGCTCTACGTGGTAAACTTGCATCCACGCTGCTTTTCCAGATGGATAGCTGTAGAGGACAAAGAGCAGCTGGGCACCCTTGAGTCTGGAGACTCACAGTGATCCGTTGGCAAGTTTATGTCTAATAAATTTGCCTTAATCATATGGATTTTATCTAGACGAGATACAAATCTCAGGTAAAATGCAAATCTGCTTTTATGTTATGCGAGGATGATGGAGGTGGAAATAACGCAAGGCCCACCATACCTCCACCTCTGTGTTTCAGGAACGTGCAACGACAATCCTCTTCCACGAAGAATATGATTTGAGGCAATGTCAGTCAATGTTTTGGATTGTCCTCTACCATTTCCCAGGCTATCAGAGGAACAGTCCTGAAAGGACCACCGTGACGTAGCAAACCTCAAGCATCCCAACTATGGGAAACAACCTGGTTCTGCCTAACCCTGGCAAGGAGACAGCTTCGCTTGGAACAAATGGCCTCCTGCAGAGTCCAGTCCAGCTATCTGAGGTGTCTTACACTAAGTGAAAAATGCCAATTGCTGCTCATCATTCCCAGTAATAAATCTTCTGCCTCCTTTAGCTGAGAAAGGAAAAAACAAGAGGCCTCAGAAACATAATGCTCCAGGCAATAACAAGCTAACTTTTCAAGGGCAAAACTGGTAAGGTCTCCAGAACTGAAGGACCTTGTTTTGTAGAAGAGCAAATGCAAATAAAACAACATAAAAACTCATCAACTGCATCTCCGATCTAGGTCCTTTCTTCACCCTTCTCCAGCTATCCCAGCCTGCCTTCCCCCTCCCTTCCCAACCTCCAGTCCTCTGAAACACCCTTTGAAGTCCTACAGCCTTAATTTACATTCAAGAGCTTTAACTCCTTGCTGCGCTCCAATGACTCCAGCAAACTGCCCCTGCGGGTCACACGCAGCCTCAAAGATTAAAACCAGGATCCCCCCGGCCCGTCTGAGCCGGTGTCCGTAAGGGCAGCTGACAGAAAAAACTGAGAAACAGAGAAGATACTGATCGCTAAACTGCGACGTTCAGTTTTAAGATTACAAACTTCTGATTGTGTGTTTCTGGAACTGTTAAGATTCCTGCAGATTCCAAAACAAGTTTCCCGTACAGGACTGCAAAAATCAACCCAAGGATAGAATTATGGAGCTGAAACTGATTATTGTTTTAATATCTAAAAGCTGCTAAGCTTAGGTTTTTTTAAGGCTACTAAGTAGTCATTAAATGTGTTTTAATTTAGATTATCAGTATCATTTCTTGCATAATCATTGATCTGCTCGTACTCCTAAGTAAGTTATCTCACTTCCTAACAAAAGTGCTGACAACCTGGAACAGTGCCAAAATCCCTTTTATTTACCTTCAAGTAAAGGAAATAATGTTAAGATGTGATTATTCATTATAACAGAAGTAAAATGACTCCATACACTGTATTTTGCAAGACATAAAAGCTTACAATCTGTCATTTTTCACAGCTGGAAAACTACCTGCCTTTTCATTTTTACAGAAAAAAAAAGGTATTTTGTTTTATTGTTGATAAATACTTGGAGAGAGAGTTATGATGCAGTGCCACAAAAAAAGGGTTCTTGTTTACCTCGGAATTATCTTTAATAAAGTTTTCACTCAACAGCACAGTTAAAAATATCACCTTCCTACAGAGGGGGTGGGCAGCGGCTTGTTAATGACAAACTTTCTGTAGCACCTTCCAGACTTTGCAGCACTTGCCTGGTGATACTTTATATGCATTTACTATTTGCAGTAAGTAAAATATGAATAAAATCCCACAGGAATAGAAATAATTTAAAATTAGGGTCTATTTTTGTATGATTAAATCAGCTAAGACTGTTAAGTGTTAAAAAGAAGTTAAAAAGATTGAGACTGATCTCTTACCCAGACAGGACAGTCATGTACCACCAGTCTGACATATCCAAACACGCAGGTTTGGTACTCGGTAAAAACTGGGTTTCCGACGTGACTGGCAGACAAGCTGCTCTCGATCTGGGAAATGAGAGCACTTCTCCTCAGATAGCTCCAGATCAGGGTCGGCTGCTGATTGTCCTCAGAAAACCCATCTCTTTCATTCCCAAAGGCTACAATATTAACTGACCTAAAATAAAAATAATGAAGAGAAAGCTGCGTTAACAAAGATGAAGGGCAGGGATAACAGAGGAAAAAAATCCCCTTAAATCAAAACTAACATATTAATCCTTCCGAATCCTATTCCCTCCCTAGATTTTAACATCCCCCTGTAATCAACAGCAAAACACATACATGGTCTCAAATCCAACCGCAGGGTGAGAGCAAGCGGAAAGGAAACCTGGAAGCGCTGCTTGCATTACAAACCCCCAGCTGGCTTGGCGTTTTATTTGTTGGTGCTCAGGCTCAGCCTCACTGCTGCGACCTCCGGGGCTCTTGCCGCATTCCCTCGCCTGCGGCCAGTCTGGCTAACGGGCTGCTGGCTGCTCCGGGCGATGGACTGCAGCCACAAGCCTGAGCTGCAGCAGCNAGCGGTAGCAGTGGTAGCAGTAGTAGCAGCCGTAGCAGTAGCAGCAGTAACAGCAGTAGCAGTGGCAGCAGTAACAGCAGTAGCAGTGGCAGCAGTAGCAGCAGCAGCCCAGGCACCGGTGGCTGCGTTACTGAGCGGCTGTGGGTGAACTCGAGGTGCCAGACGAGCGGCCGGCCGCTCGGTCACGGCCATCGCACCCTGACGTCAGTCGGCAGGAGCAGAGCAGACGCAATGGGCAGAGCGAGCTGACGTTCCTGCAGAGCCAACGCGGTGCAGCCAGGTCAGCCAAGGCAGAGAAAGGCGCTGGAGCAGGGGCTGTGTGCGGGGCACGCTTCTGCTGCTGCCCTGCAGAAAAAGGACCAACATTGCGACGTCAGGGTACTGCCACAGCTCATCTGCTCCGGAGGAGAGACCAGCTCCCAGGGACCATCACAGCTGAAGGAGACAGCAGTGTGAAGATCCTCTCTTAAAGTNATCTCTTTCATTCCCAAAGGCTACAATATTAACTGACCTAAAATAAAAATAATGAAGAGAAAGCTGCGTTAACAAAGATGAAGGGCAGGGATAACAGAGGAAAAAAATCCCCTTAAATCAAAACTAACATATTAATCCTTCCGAATCCTATTCCCTCCCTAGATTTTAACATCCCCCTGTAATCAACAGCAAAACACATACATGGTCTCAAATCCAACCGCAGGGTGAGAGCAAGCGGAAAGGAAACCTGGAAGCGCTGCTTGCATTACAAACCCCCAGCTGGCTTGGCGTTTTATTTGTTGGTGCTCAGGCTCAGCCTCACTGCTGCGACCTCCGGGGCTCTTGCCGCATTCCCTCGCCTGCGGCCAGTCTGGCTAACGGGCTGCTGGCTGCTCCGGGCGATGGACTGCAGCCACAAGCCTGAGCTGCAGCAGCAGCAGTGGTAGCAGTAGCAGTAGCGGCAGTAACTGCAGTAGCAGCAGTAGCAGTAGTGGCAGTAACAGCGGCAGCAGTGGTAGCAGTAACAGCAGTAGCAGTGGTAGCAGTAGCAGTAGCGGCAGTAACTGCAGTAGCAGTAGTGGNNNNTGTGAAGTTCTCTTTTTAAATTTTTTAACCTTTTTTTTTTTTTTTTTTTCTTTTTGTTAAATAGTAACTGTATTTTCAGTATTAGGATGATAATTTCTTAAATGCCATGTAGATTTTTTAGCATTTGTGTGATGTTTGAAGCACTGTTTTCAAAATGGACAATCTCTAATTATAATAAAATATATACAAATACCTGGAACCAAACCCATTCTAAAATGGCACATTCTCTGTTGGATACCACTATACAGATTAGAGTAAAAAAAACGGAGTAAATATATTTTAGGCACGCTACATGATAAATAAACACCCTCTATTATGTGAACACATGCTGCTGTTAATCCCACGGGCAAGAACTCATTCAACACAGGTCTTGATACGATTATCAACAGAATAATTAACAGACCTTTGTCTGCAACAGCCCATACTCTGAGAAAGGTAGTGTTCCACTATTGGCAAATGTGGGAGGTGACAACTATCTCACTGCCAAAGCTTTATACCAATTTTGTATTGATTGGCCAGGCCATTTTAAAAAAAAAAACACAAAACATTAATATGTGCTATATGCTAATAAAGTCAAATAGTATTTTTTGTATTTTTATTGTAAGTTCTACAGGCCAACTGAAAAAAAACCACCATAAACCAAACCAAAACAACAGATACTTTACCAAAATTTTTGTTTCCCCATGTTTTATCACATTCCAGCTTCTTCTGCTTTTTAATCTAACGTTACTTAGAAAACTAAGAGACAAATTACAGGTGGAGGTTTTGGTTTTGTTTCCCCCCCCAAAAAAAAAATTTTGAATCCATGTTTTTTCAGCGATTTAAAAAAGGCAAGGCAATCAAAGGAAGCCACTGTTTTTTCCCCCAGATGATCCTCAGGCTGTAACGTATCGTCCTCTACTTCCAAATCCTCAGTAGTGTCCAAACACTAGGTGGATAAAGTTCATTTCATGAGGGTCAACATACTCAGAGCCATCACACGTCTGCAACCATGTCTATTAGCGTACTTTTTAAAGGGCACTGAATATCCCTTGGAATCCTTACACTTGAACTTGCAGGGGTCTAGATGTCGAAAATGAGGAAACCTTTGAGAGAACAGTTCTTTGCAACACTAGTGAGCATAACCTAGTGTAGCTAAATAAATAAATAAACACAGAATCATAGGATGGTTTAGGGTGGAAGGGACCTTCAAGACCATCTAGTTCCAACACCCTGCCATGGGCCGGAACACCTCCCACCAGACCAGGTTGCTCAAAGCCTCATCCAACCTGGTCTTGAACACCTCCAGGGATGGGGCAGCCACAACTTCTCTGGGCAACCTGGGCCAGTGTCTCACCACTCTCAGAGTGAAAAATTTCTTCCTGAGATCTAACCTAAATCCACCTTCTTCCAGTTTGAAGCCATTACCCCTCCTCCTATCACTACATGCCCTTGTAAAAAGTCCCTCTCCAGCTTTCTTGTAGGTCCCCTTCAGATACTGGCAGGCTGTTATAAGGTCTCCCCGGAGCCTTCTCTTCTCCAGGCTGAACAACCCCAACTCTCTCAGCTTGTCCTCACAGCAGAGGGGCTCCAGCCCTTGGATCATCTTTGTGGCCTCCTCTGGACCCACTGCAACAGGTCCATGTCCTTCTTCTGCTGGGGACTCCAGACCTGGACACAGTACTCTAGGTGGGGTCTTCACCAGAGCGGAGTAGAGGGGCAGAATCCCCTCCTTTGCCCTGCCGGCCCCGCTGCTGGGGAAGCACACACATATGTACACACAAATGTATTTTTGTACATATATGTACCTACATGTATACCTGCGTATATAGACATATACACACATACACACGCAGACATGCACACACATAGAAAGTTGAAACATCAAGAAAAACTGGGCTGGTAAATAAGGCAGCCCTAGTGAGAAGTGACCCAATTACCCCAACTGCCCATTAGCATAGCTCAGTCGAAGGGCAGGGGTGCCAACAGAGATGGAGGGTCGCAGAAAACACTTGTTTTCCTCTCACTCCTTCCTTGCAACACCTGGGGAACTAATTAGGACTGCCAGAAGCATCACTTCTGGCAGATTATGCAGATGGTGGATGTGGGATACGTCTCACCTGATGAACAGCACTTAAAGCTTTCAGCACTAAAATACTGTACTGTTTTAGTAACACTTCAGCAATCAGAAGATTTAAAACAACATTTAAAAAAGCAAGCATTAGAATGGTGTCTGTTCTTCTGTGAAAGTAAGCCCATAACCCAGTTTTTGCCTGCATTGCTGAGGGACTGAGTAATACACTTGAAACAAACAATCAAAAACCAGAAAAGGAAATGAGTTAACTTTTGTAGGGTAATAAACACCATGAACAGAGAAGTTGCTTGGCGCCGCTACCTCAGATGTATTCTGCAAGTTCCGTGGGCACTGCAAGGGAAAACCAAAAAAGATTGTTTAGCTGAGAGAAGAGGATTATAGAGGATTGCTTGACTGTTCCCTGTTTGGCAATCTGGAAGTTGAATATCCTATGACCAGTAAACATTTCAGCCAGCAGGCATTTGCCGTTGCTGCTGACATACAAAGAGAAAACTGCAGGAAAAGGGGGTCTTTGACAGGGTTCAGAAAAGAATGGCATATTTGGTCTTGTGCATTTTACACTGGAACATTATTATTTTGTTTCAAATTATTTCTGTTGAAGCTTTCCAGTGAGTATCTCAGATAAAGCAATGAAAACAAGTACGCAGTCTTTGCTGACAAAAGGGCAATGGTATTTTCCACGGCAAGGACATAACTTCAGCCCAACCAAGGAGGAGGATTTTTTCCTTGTGGAAGCTCCAGCTTTGCTTGCACAGATCCACATATGACTGGCTGTCCCATATTTACAGGACAGTGAGGAGATGTAAGGTACTTGGGTTCAAAGTCGTTGCCAAGCCCACTGATGAGCTGAGCCTGCACGCTGCACAGAGCTGCTGCTGTTGTGATAAGCAGCTTTAGGTGTACGACAAAGTACGTTGTTCTAGGAGAGGTAAATTTCCAGGTTTTTTTCAAAGATAGAAGGTGGCTCCTGACAACAATAATACGTTTTGGTAAATTGAGGTGTTTCCTCCCAGTGTTGCAAAACACAACCTGTGATAGGCTTGACTTTATTGGTGCTCGTCCGCACTAGAGATTGCTGCCAGCCAAGACCTCCCACACAGACAAAGCACCAGCAAACAAAAGGAGTTTCTCCATTGTTGCAACCATCTGCCACATCCAAACCAAGAGAAGCCATCTCTGTGTGGGAAAGTGAGGAATGAATAGCGGGACAGCGTTAAGGACCACTAACATTTTTCAGCACAACTATGCCAGAAAAATGGTGTAGGATTGATTTGGCCTGGAATCACATGGGGTGTTTGTCCCCCTCCACGAATACCTGAGCCAATTTCAGAGGTAGCGTGGTGTGACGGTGTGCTCCCCGGCCCTGGGCACCAACCTGACCTTTATTNTACGAGTGAAGTGCATCACTCCATGTGCAGCACATAGGCACTACCAGCCAGAGGTTACTGTCCCTCCAGTCTAACAGATTTCACTGTTGACTGCTTTCCAGAGGTCACTGGTGGAGACATCAGTGAAAACCAGCACAAATCCCAAGCCTTAGTACCAAGTTGTGGAATCGCCATCCTTGGAGGCATTCAAGGTTTCACTGGAAAAGTTCTTGCACAATGTGATCTCATTAGATGTGCTTGGAGTGGAGGCTGGGTTAGACGACCTCCAGAGGTCCCTTCCGATCTGAATTATTCCCTGACTCCACAAATCCCCTCCCTCCTGGAGAGTGACCACTAAGCCCTGTCCTTCACTTCCTCTTCTTACACCAGCTTTCAACCCAAAAACCAACCTCTCATCCAATCTTGTGGCAACTTAGTTTCTTTACAATTTTAATAAGCTTTACAAAAAGCTTCTCAAAGGCTTTTTGAAAATGCAAGAGGATTATTATGCCCACACGACCCCCTTTATCGGCATACTTAAACACCCTTCCTCCAAACGCCAGTGCTGCTGGACTTCACTGGAGTCTCTCCAACACCTTCCCAACAGACTATGTTCATCCATGTGTCCCTTGATCTCATTCTCTATCACAGACTGTATCATATCACTAGGAACAGCAGCCGGCCCCATTGCTTCGGCATTCCCACGAGCCCGCTAAAGCAGTCTTTGAACACACTGGCAGCCTCTGATGGCACCTCCAATGATACACAGACCCCAGTCCCAGTTCTGTTGGTTTCTTATCTGACTTTCTGAGGAACACTCTCATACCTGTTATCTACTCCTGGCCACTTATTAACATCTACTTCAACTATTTCTAACTAGTATTACTGTGTCAGATCAAGTCATGTAGTATCAGCCCAATATTGAATAAAAGTATGAGTGGGGCGGCAAATGACCTGATGGGAGGAGAGGGAGACAGAAAAATGACACTTTTTAAAATTAAAGCAGATGCAGTTTGTAGCAGAATGGAGTGGTGAAAGCAACTACTGACTTATGGAAAGATGCTAATGCTGTGAGGGTGAGCAGTGGATTACGAGAAGCCAGCTCTGCTGCTGAAGTCCATTGCAAGGACTGCCCTCCAACCTTGCTGCCTTCCGTGGTGAAGGGAACAAGGTCCTGTATCACGAGAAGGGGACCCATCTGCTGACAACATACCCTAGTCTGCGGCAGAGGTGAAGGTCTGAAAACACTACGTGCTGCAGAAGAAGACACCCCATGCACGGTGATAAGAATCTCCAGCTGTAGATGCACAGCTGCACCATGTAATTCTCATGTCATTGTTTAACAAGTGTTACTAATTGCCTTAGAACACAGGACCAAAAAAAAATAGTTTATATGTTATTTCTACTGTTTAAGAAACAGAAGCCCCAGCGTGGATACGGGCCATCCCGTCATGCAGAGGAGCAGCATCCCCACCCCAGGCTGCCCTGGTTCTCCTTGCCAAGTCTTGTTGGCTTGGCCTTGTGCTGTGGCTGAGCTGCAGGGAGAGGTGGGCATGGAGCAAGCACCAAGGGGAATGGGGAAGGGAAGAGGTGCTCCCCACCAGAAGGGGGGGAAAGGTCTCTTCTGGGATGGCCCGGCCAGATGTACTGCTAAAACTGCTCTGCAGGTCTCTGCTGCCCAAGTGTCTCCTTCCACAAGGTGCTTGGAGAGGCGTGGAACCACCTTGGCAGGAGATGCTGCTGTAGTTTGGGGGCAGGGAAAGGATGGCATATGCTTAGCATGTTTTGAAAGTTCTGGGCTATTTTAATCCACTTTATGATCCCCTGGATAAGCACTTAAGACCGAGTGACCCAGCGCGTGAATTCAGACTACTTCACATGCTCCTGCAGAAGCTCTGCCCTTTGCCCGCCCACAGTTTTGTTCAGCAATGTATAAAGTTTCTAGTTTTTGTTACTAAAAACGCATTACAGACGTACAGATAACATTCATTACATCAGGTAAAGGAAAATGGTCTAATAATGTCAGCTAAACATGTGAGTTAATGTGCATTTTAAGAAAAAAAAATAAAGAGCAGAGATTATACCTAGATATATGAATATCCACCGTATGTATGTGTATAACAACGCTAATTATACACCTATCAATGTTGTAAATTCTTAATAAGTCATAAATAAAACTCCACCAGGAGTAAGTTTCCTGCTTAAAGTTACATTCAAATCCTTTCTGTATAACTGCACTTCTCTAGAATTAAAAGGCAGTGCACATTGTTAATTAGCTTTCCTTATACAGATGTTAAACATATTGCAAGTGGTCATTGGATGGCCATTTCATATTTGAAAAATTGTTTTTGTTTCCAAAAATCCAGTTCAGGTCTAGGCGTTAAATAGGCTGTTTATTTATTTATTTATTTATCTTATTTCTGCTTTCTTTTTTTCCCTTCTGTAATGATTTCACAGCTATTTAATACTCCTCATTCTCACTAGTTCTCAGCCTCCTCTGCTGTCCATATAACTCTTAACTACAGAAGCATGTATCAAGGCAGAAAGAGAGAGGATGATCTTTGTGGAAACTAAATGTTTTTCATGGATTTCGCTGCTGTCCATAGTGCTTTCACTGTAATAGAAAATCACTTAATTTTAGTCTCATAGCCCCTCACATTGTTCTGCACTCTTATATTACCTATTGCAGTACCGGAGCACACTCTCAAGACATATTTGGCTGCTCAGGAACCTTTGCTGGGTGATAAACTATACATGTGATGTGAGAAATGGCATGTGATAAAAGGACATAAATAAAAATCTCTTTATAAATAGATTTTTTTTTTAAGAGCAGAAGCCAGTGAATTACTATTTTCCTGCCTCTGATCCTGGGTATATAATGCATCTTCACAGAAGGGTTCCCGTTTTGACTGTTATCTCTATAGCAGTGTTACTAAGGTCTTGCTACTGAACAGCTTATTTTTACAAAATCAACAGGAATTTACAATCTTCAAGGCTTTTCCACCATCATTCCACTATAGTCAAATTTTACTGCTACGGGTGACAGATGGACAGGTATGGGCAATGTGACTCTCTGAGTGTTGCTTCCTCTGGAAATCAGGCTGACAGTCGCTCCCTCTGAAGAGGAGGGAGGTGGAAATTCACAGCACTATGTCCTTTTGTATTTTCACAATAGTTTCTGGGAATTTTAGTTGTTGTTTTGGAGTTTTGTCTTTTTTTTTTTTTTTTTTTTTTTTTAGTGTGCCACTTTT
>VYXH01007193.1:0-25623 GCA_013397275.1 Burhinus bistriatus | reverse complement strand
GGGCTCCTCCGACACGCCGGGCATCCCCAGCACCGCCGGCTCCCCCGGCAGCCCGGGTTCCCCCCGCGCCCCGGGGGCCGCTGCAGCAGCAGCGCCTGGGCCGTCCCCACGCGTGGCGCGGTGTTAGCGCGGTGTTAGCGCGGCGGCGGCGGCCGGTGGCGGAAGAGCTGTCATGGCGAGATGGGGACGGGACGCGGCCGAGCGCTGGGAAGCCTTTGGGCAGCCGCAGAACGGTGCCTCTCGTCTTTTACCTTGGCGTTGGCTGAGCTTGGGGGATATATTTTAACTTTTTTTGGTGTGTTTTCATGTCAAACACGTGTACGGAAGAGGGCAAAATCAGCAGGATGGCTGTTGCTATGCAAACTGCCCGAACGTTGTTCCCATTCAGAGCCCGACTTCCTTGTCATCTTTACAAAGCCTTATGAGTATTTCGGTCGTACTTTGTGGATTTTGTGGTACCTCATTCAGAAATAAAATCGGTCAGTCCAAGAAACTACTCTTTTGTTGTTGTTGCTGTTGTTGTTTAAATCCACTAGGAAAGGATGGCTGTGACCGTTTCCTTTCAGGTGGGCTGGTGTAATTCTTGTATTGGTTAACTAATTAGCGGTACAGACTGAGCAGGAGGCTGTAACCGGCATGCTGCAATGGGATGTACGTGTGTAAAATGTGGCAAAAGTCTTCTAAAATACATTTTCTCCTGTCTAGAGTGTTTTAAGGCAGAGCAATGAAGGAATACTGCACTGGGACCGTATCCTTCCCATTTGGCTCCCATTTTATTCATAAGATTTCTGTTAACACACTTCACCAGCTGAGTATTTTTTGTCACGTTGACACCACAAATTAAGCCGAACCTACACATTTTTCTGCGGTAGGAGAGCTCTATTTCTGTAGGACCGGGCACAAAGGATGTGCAGTGTTTATAGCCGGCAGCACACGTGCATC
The DNA here is from genome assembly GCA_013397275.1 of Burhinus bistriatus. Taxonomy (NCBI): domain Eukaryota; kingdom Metazoa; phylum Chordata; class Aves; order Charadriiformes; family Burhinidae; genus Burhinus; species Burhinus bistriatus. The sequence continues at coordinate 24,681 of VYXH01007193.1, read as the reverse complement.
GATTCCCTCGGTATGTCGATGACAGCTCACATATATGAAGGTGACTGACAAACCAGAGCAGGTAACAGCGAGAGCTCTGTGCCTGCAGACCGTAGCCGTGTTAGACGCCATCATCAGATGCAGGAGGGACCTCACCAATACCTGACGGAGCAGGAGGTACACCTGCATCCCCACATCTGGTTGCCTCGGTGCATTCCCAGTCCGACTGACCCCCTCAAGGACTCGGAGATGCTGAACACAAACCGAAATGTGTTTATGCTGCGACTGCATGAAGCTGTTTCTCCCTCAGAGAGCCTGGCTGCAGTTTCTGTGCAGGTACAAGCCGGGTGGGGAACAGCCCGGCCATCCATGCAGGTTTCGGCGGCTGCGTAGCGTGTTTAATGGCAACGTCTGTTTTCACAGGAAGCTGCCAGCCGGGGTTTTCCAGTTCTTGCCGTCTGCAGCAGCGTGGGTGCATGTGGGCTCTCACTAACGCTGCTCACGTGGGGAGGGAGGAAGGTCAATTCAGGGCAGGGCTCCTACTTGTTGCAGGGTCTGGCTGGTGCTTCAGCACGGCTTTTCCGTGCTTATTCCGAGTGACAAACCAGTGCTGCTTCAGCAACACAAGACCTGAGGCTCATTATATCCTTGCTCTCACCAACCTACCCGATAACCTTTTCTCTACACCTCTCTTTTCTTCGGGGTTCACTTGACAGGCTGTTTTAATGTTTCACCACTTCTTTTTTTTTTCTTTTTCTCCAAATAGCTCATCAGAACAGCCCTGCCTGAAAAACAAAGACATTTCTTTTTCTACTCTCAGTGGCAGCACTTGCCATGCTCTTATATGAGCCTTATTCATAGTTGAAGACTTGTCAAGGTTTCTTTGATGGCTGGAATAAACCCAATATGATTCACAAGACCCTTACTTACATTATTTTCCTCCTCTCATCTGTTTACGTCCTTTTAAAAAATCAAAGCCATGAAGTGGTGGCAACACTATGAGGATTCACTAGTGTTAAGAACAATAAAATAGCTGCCTATTGAGTCTTACATACAACACTGCTTTAATCACCCTCGAACATCACTTGTTTTCTTTCATCACCACATCGTGCTGTTGATTCATACTCTGCTTCTCGATTTCTAGAATCTCCAGGCGTGTGGGGCTTTTTTTCCTGCAAAATTGCAGCCTAGGCAGTTTGTTGTTCACCATTTCCCCCCTTACTTTTTATTTTGACCTTTAACTAATCCATGAGGAATTTTATCTGATTGATTTCAGATCATTTTTCCAGCTAATCAAGACTACTTTGAATTTCAGGCTATCCTCAGAAGTGCCAATAACTCTCCCAGGCTGCATTTTCTCATGTTTAATAAGAAGACAGTGCCTATTCCTGCATTCAAATAACTTATTAAAAAGGTACCAAACAGCACTACATCAAATTCTTGCAGACTGTATTTGACCAGCCTTCCCACTTTTTAATTTTTGGTTATCTACTAGTGAGTTTGATTTTAGCCAGTTGCGAACCTACCTTACAGTAATTTTATTTAGACTGTTTCCATAGCTTGCTTAAACTGAGATGAGATAGGCTGTTGCCCAAGTGCAGTCAAAGCCTGGATTTCCCCACTGATTTTTTTTCTTACCGACTATGCTGGTTATCCTGACAAAGGCGGCAGATGATTACTTTCACGTGATTTGTTGGCAAATTGATATTGGCAGTCTCTTACCTCTCCAGTGACCACTAGGACCTTGCGTTTACAAAAATAATTCCCATTTTTGTTCATCAGGACAGTGGTACCTCTCCTACCTCTGTAAGCACTTGAAGATAAAAGAAAGGTTCAGAAGCTGATCAGGCTTCTGAACCTTTACCTGAGACTACCTGCCCTCGGTTGTCTCAGGTAAATCTCCTGAGGCTGCATTGACCTGGCTACATCTAATAAATACGCTTGAACCTGCTGGCATTCCAGCCTTCCTTCTCCCTTTCTCTCCCCAATGTCTCTTCAATGTTAATACTGCCTAACTTGTTCAGTGTGATCAAGAAACAGATTTTTTTTTGCCTTCGTTAGCTGGCCAACCTTGCATGTTGTAAAACTCATTTCATTTGTATTACAATAATGCAGATCCATTAGCATAACTAAGACAGAGGAACTGAATATAACCACATGGTTAAATGTATCTGTTTTAGACTTGAATTAGCTCAGTTCTGTACCAACACAGGTAGACTATTTATCGCCAACAGACGCAGAAGGCATTAGGGGGCTTTTGCCTTCTCTAACTCTTCAGAACAAGGTTCACTCACACACAAATAATAAATAACTTGCAAAAGTCAAAGTCTTGCTTTTAACAAAGCAATTTTCAATAAGCATTTTAAGAAGACCAGATACAAAAAGAAGTACTAGACTAGACATACTGACATAGGATCTGATCCCAGTCTGCCACAGAACCGCCTTCCGAGGGAGCATCCATCCCTCCCGACATCCTAGCTCTGCTTTGCGAGCTGGCACATCCCTGGGGCTTCCTGCATTGTCTGGAAACCTGCCCCCAGGCCCTGGGCTTCTTTGGACAGTCCGTGACACATGAAGTTGTTGCAAGGAATTACAGTAAGAAGTTTGCTTTCCCAATTTGTTTTTCCATTCCACAGAGTTTCACAAACTGCACTTTTGTAAGCCTAACACTTACAAAGAAGTACATCTTAAAAGCTCATGTGTTTAAAGAAAGCACCGTCCACAGAACTGACAAAATACAAATTAACCTAGTAAATTCTTTAAACATTTTCTAGTACTTTCTTTAAACATTTTCTTTAACACACAAAACATATCCAGGTCACTGTAATTTTATTTTGCTACATTCTGTATGATGTACTGCATTCTGTCCAGACATCTGGAAAGTGATCAGTCTATTTATTTGTTTCCCTGCTAAATAAGCCTTCATATGGATGTATTTATTTCCTCTTCTTATGAGCCATTTAACATTGCACTGCTAAGACATGGGTTTTGTTGAAATTATTTCATCACTATCTGACCTCATTTTAGCAAGACCTATAAAGACATGTGCTACAGTGTTTGAAGGTTTAACTATTAATTTGTTCCTTGCCCTCAAAAAAAAAGAAAAAAAGAAAAAAAAAGCTACTATAGAGGTAAGTAGTACAAGGTTAGCCTTAATGTTCTATGAATACAAAAAAATAAAACAGCTAAATAATTCATAAATATGTACCTAAATCTAGTATGGTAAGTGGTTTACAAAATGCATGTAGAGTGCTTAGCCATCAGAAAAGACATGTATTTTTCATGTTTATTTTTATTAGCTTACTGCTACTACTGAGTATTTCATTACAGATTCCAGAAAGCATTTGAGTATGAAGTATAATGTCATTCTGAATTGTTACTATAGCAGCAACAACTGTGATTAAGAATAAGCAAATGTAAGTGCTGCTACACTTACATTTTTCCTTAAGCAGAAGAGTTACTAGCTAAACCTTACCTTCTTCCAAAATGGCTTTTTTTTTTTTTTTTTTTTAATCACATCCCTGGAAAAATGTAAAACAATATTTTATGTTAACTTTTTCTGCAAGCTTCAATTGCATCCCTTCTGTGTACATTGCCGGTTCCAGTTCTCCACTTGTTGATGCATGTTAAAACATTTACCGGCAGAACCTAACTGCATAATGGAGATATATTCAAGCAGTTTTCATCTCACGCTATGCAAATCACACTATGACTTTTCAGAGAACTGCTCTACTCACAGGTTTGGTCAGAGGGCTTTGTTTTGTTGGTGACCAGAGACCAGATTCCTCTTCACTTGCACACATGCTCAATTAGTAGCCTATGCATGTTATGAAATTTTAAACAGCAAGGAATGATAAGCACCGGATCCAAAAGCAAGAGACTAGAAGGCAGATCTTGAAAAGATGGAGAGTCAATCTCGTATGAAAAAGGAATGCTCACATAGTTAAGTACTTGAATAAACTGCATCTACGTTCAGACCAATACCAGTTGTTAATTTTTTGATTGTATTTTAATCACTATAGCTTCTCTAAGATGGATGAATGTGTATTCATTGTGGACTTACAATCCGTCTTGATGGAAAGTGGGCTCCAGCACATTTCCCTACACTACGCAAACTTCTATAATCCTTGCTTTAGTCTGTCCTTAGAAATGGAAATTCCTGTTAAGTTCTAATGCTTAATACTCTGCATTTTTGCAACCAGCTAAATATTCCATATACGCAATTAGTACTTATGTACTATCCTTCCTATGTATACTTAAGTGTTACAGAATTATAACATGTAACAATCTAGATTTGTTGTGCTGGCTAGTTATATAAAATGCTTTTGGCTTTCTAACACAAAGCAGTAATTGTTTGGGCATCTTGGCTTTCAATCGCTTACATAAGACAATAATTATAACACTTGAAATACAGCATAATATTACAAACGCAGAATGTTTTCATATCCTCAGTCATATGAAATCTAGGTTGTTTTTATTTACTCACTTTGACTAAGCCACTTGTCAATTGCTTTCTCATATTTTTTTGGTTCCTTTAACCAGTCTTGATGCCACCTAAGGTTGGCAATAACATTTGAGTAATTCTGACCCAAACTTTGTTTCCAACTCATAAACTGTCTTTTGTTATACTCCTGAACAGAAGAAGAAACCTTTGGGTAATTTACTATGGAGCGGAGTATTTTGTCCAAGGAATGTACAATTACTGGGAATTTTATGGCAACGTTTGTTAGCTCATCTGGATCGTCGGAAAGGTCTGGAACAAATAAAAAGTCAGTTAAGAGCCAAGTTGCATTTAAGTAAATTATTCAGTCAGTGAGGACACAGAAGTTGTAACATACCAAACAGCTGTGGAAGTACTGAACGCCCATCTGAGTATGTGATATATTTCCATTTGCCAGTTCGAAGCATGTATGTGGAAGAATTCACATTGCATCCATGGAACTCGCTCAACACCCATGAGGGCCGAGCCCCTCTGGGTGAGACTTCATTTTCAGCCTTTCTACATAGCAACGGCATAAGAGAATATCCACTAAGGTTCTGCGGGACAGGAATTCCTGCTATATCTAAGCAAAGATACACAAAGTCAAAATGCTACTGCAGTTACTGTGATTAAAAAAGCCTAAGGTAATGCTACAAGTATCTGAACGTAAATTTTATTACAATAGTAAAACATGCATTCCTAATTATTCTTCTTGTAGAACACAGGAACCCCAAAATACATAAATAATAAAAAAAACCTTAAGGAACTTTTCAAGGTCAGCTGCCCACCATCTTGATCAAAAGCAGTATCAGCTACGCCTAAGTCAATCTTTAACAGATGTTTGCTAAAACCGACCATGATAGCCTCCAGTGAGGGGTAGGGCTTTTTTATTTTTTTTAATCATGGTTTTATACACTTCCCTTCTGCTCTGACCATGTCAGGCAGGAGAAAGAGATTGTCATAGCATGAAAGGACTCTAAAAGCTCCATATCCAACACAGCCTAACCATTCATTTCTTGGATAATAACAATGCTAACCAGTTGAAATGAGGATATAATCTGAGCAGTTTTCTCTTCCAGATTCTGATATCAAATCTTTTATATACATAAAGTAATCTGTATTAGATATGGTTCTTATATAAGTTGTGTGTATGTAGAGAGTTAAAAATATCTTTTTTTCTTCTTTCTGCCTTTTCCCCAAATAACATAATTGGTCAGGTGGTTTGACATTCTTCCTTCTTGTTCTTTTCCTCCTGGTTCAAAAGTTTTGAGAAGAGACAGGCAGATAAATGTCTTTTGTTCTGGTTTTAGAAGATCAACTTAAAACAACATAGAAAAGGATTTTTCACTGGCTTTTATTGATAGAAGTGCAGTTTTATCTATTGCCCCGTGTTCTCTCAGGCAATTGCACTGTACATGGGACACTTCTTAAAGAGTGAGCTTTGCAGACTGCCTCAAAAACATTTTTTCTGATCATTAGCCTAAAAGATGCCAGATAAAGCCTAGAATGGCTACTTCACTTAATGTTTAGTTCCAGTGAGATGAATCTCTTGCATGATTTATCACAGGTAACTCTTCAAACATTCACTCTTAAAAATAATTTCCATCTGTCTCTACGTAATGTGATCTTAGTCCTTTTTATTTGATTCTCTGCCCCATAATGAATATTTCCATATCCAAGAAGGTAAGAATGGATATCCATTATCTTATTATGCTTGTCCAGAGCAATCATACATTTCCTATACAAAGTCTTTATGACATTTCCTCCATGTGACCCTTCATAAAGGACATTCCTTTGACAAGATAATTAAGCTGCCATCCTTTCAGGTTTAATCTCATCTCTGGATGCATTTACACTGTAATTTCTATAGTAAACTGTTAGGTATGAAGGCTAGCAAGGATTACTCATATCTAAAACGCATCTGATTGTTATAAAAAAATAGAAAGGTGATAAAACCCAAATATTCCTATATATAATAATTCACTGTAATTGTGCTGATGACAGTAATGGTAATAAGGAATATCATCAGCTCCTTTATTTAATTTTTACCTCCATTTTTTGCATTTCGTATTGTCTGTATGTATGCTCCACAGATAAATTGTTATCTCCTATTGTGTTATCTCCTATCTCCTATACACTGCCTCACAAAGTGGAGATGTAATTCTGACTATAATACAAATGCATGATAGTAATAGTAACTGGGGAAAAATTTTCATTTGAAATTACTTAACTCACCAAGCATAGTAGGATATATATCCACGAGAGATACCACATTTGGTACTTGCTGCTGTTCTTTTATGCCTGGCCCCATAACTAAAAGAGGAACGTGGGAGCTTCCTTCATACATGCTCATTTTATAGAACTGCCGGTGTTCCATAGCAAGTTCTCCATGATCTGCAGTGAATATAACAATCGTTTTTTTAAGAAGCCCAGTATCTCTCAGAGCTGAAATCATCTCACCTGCAAGAAGAAAAAGATACTGAAAAGGGTATCTTCAAAATATGCCTTCCAAATTCTGTACCTGCAACGCAGCCTGCAAACCCCAAGGAATCCTAGACGGAGAGCTGGAAACTCCTTTTCTGCCACAGAAGGCAGAACCCAAAGTGTTCAGCCCAGAAAAACATACAGTTGTCAATGAGTTGCAGGAGTCTGGCTCCAAATGACGTGTGAAGGACACTGAATAACAACCATAAAAATTTCAAAAGGCAAGGATGCACCACAGGATAAGCTACATTTTTGCTATCGTCATTTTTGTTTAATTTCTAGCGTAACCAGTAATAGTTACTTCAACAGCAGTAAAATAGGGCAGCAGAAGCCCTGACACTACATTTAGGGTGAAGGACTCTTGACAGTATCCACCTTACACATAATCAGTGGAAGCCTCTCCTTCCTGTGCCTATGTCCCCATAGGAGGACTTTGCACATACATTTGTGCAATGAAGACAGGGCCAAGATCAATGAAGTCGGTAATGAAGCAAAGCACTTGCACATCTTTAACCTTAAAACACTAAGATGATTCTTGTTTAAACAGACTAGTTAAAAACTTAAAATAAGTTACCAAATTAAACCCCAGTGCAGATACTTTGCAATACCCTCATTCCCTAAAACCATCAGGCTCCTGTAGATCTCCTTTCTTTCATAATCTGTAGAAAAGTCATTCTGTGTCTTTTCAATTACTTTATCATTCTAACATTTCTAAAAAGATCAACTTATTTATTCATTAATTTCATATCAGAATGCAAGGAAATTCTTGTTCTTTCATGGTCACTCTTCAAATTAAGAAATAAAATACTGTAAATGAAGACCAATTTGCATTATAATTTTTATGTATGTAGACTTTACTGCAAACGAGGAAGAATTCTGAATGGCTAATTAGTTTGGTGTTTTTTTCCTTCTTCTTAACTTTCAATAATATGCTGCTAAGGGAGACTTCAAAGGTAACCTTACTGTTTAGTCTATGCGTAATAGCTTCATCCAGTCTATGTATTTAAAATCAATCTCCAAGGAAACTGCTTGTGCCCTAAAATTTATCTTTCTTTCCAGCTTTGCGTTGCTGGTCTGTCCCCTTCACAATTGTTTCCATTATTTCAGTTAGCACTTAATCAAAGGGTATTTAGTTCCTCTTGTACATGGGTTAAGCAATATTTTGCTGCAGTTACTGGGCTTTTACAGGGTCTTCGACTGGTGGTTGTGATTACTTTCCAGAGTGCTCTGAATTCACCATGCAATAGCCTTAAAAGCTATCCAGTTATTTATCATAGAGACCAATCAAGCAACATCCACGTGATTTACTCCCAAATCTGAATTGTAGGTTTTTTGCCCCCCACCCAGAAGTCCAGCATTTTCTTAAAAAAGTCAGAACAAGAAAACTCACTGTATAAAGAAACATTACCTACCCAGCATGGCATCTGTCTCTGCACACATAGCATAATAAAATGCCCTAATATTTCTCACTTCTTGCTTTGTAAACTCTCCTGTGCAATTCTTGGTGTAAGATGAGTAATAGTCTACTGGATGCATCTCTGAAAGAGAAGACCACTTAGGTATTTTAATAGCTTCATAAGTTACCTAAAAATAAGAGGAAATTAACATTAGTTTAGCAACTGAATCAAACAAATTTTTTAAAAACAGATTTAATTTAAAACTTTTTAGCATAAATTCACAGTTCTCAATTTGTGGTCCACGAAACACCAGCTGCTTATCTGTTACATGGTGCTGCTAACTCCTCCATACTTCCCCTCTGCTTCCACAGGTATCAAGTCATTTTGAGAGACCGCTATAAAAATCAGCTAGAAACTAAGGCTAGGAGCCAGAAAAATGTGCTTTACCAGCTGATATCTTTTTTAAAGAGTGATACCACAGAATAATCTTCTAGAACTGTACTCCAGAGTGAGTACCGAAGTATTGGCATAGTATCTCATTAACTATATGATAACTATAAACCATATGTATCAAAAAGATCAGGTGTTACGTGACCCTACTGAACAACACAGAAATCTACTTAGTTTGGGAAGGTCTCCAGGACAGTGGATGACAAGTCTTGACATCTCGATAAAAACTTTTCTATTTCTTTCCACCAATGTCAATCCATTTAGTTATAAAGAAGTGCAAGATGAGTTTGAAACAAACAAGCAGGAGCCAATCAATTACAAATAATGCTGGATCTGCATATACTTGTAAGCATTCCCTTAAGTGCTGCATTTAACAGAGTTTATGACCTCTATATGGCAGACTTAAAGCCCAAATTACTATAAAGCAGAGAAGACGTAACCTCAGTATGGAAAACTTAAGTTTATTAAATAAAACCACAGGTGTTGCTCTCATTTACCTCTGAAAATCTTCTCTAACAAACAGAGCTAAAGCCTAGATTATGGCACAGCAGCTCCGGTGCCTGTGCAGCAGCATGTTGCCAGGGCTGCAGCCACACATCCACTCCTGGGCTGGCCTCAGACATAGAATCATAGAATGGTTAGAGTTGGAAGGGACCTTAAAGATCATCTAGTTCCAACCCCCCTGCCATGGGCAGGGACACCTCCCACGAGACCAGGTTGCTCCAATACCCATCCAACCTGGCCTTCAACAATTCCAGGGATGGGGCCTCCACAGCTTCTCCAGGCAACCTGGGCCAGTGTCTCACCACCCTCAGAGTGAAAAACTTCTTCCCGAGATCTAATCTAAATCTCTCCTCTTCCAGTTTGAAGCCATTACCCCCTGTCTTATCACTACATGCCCTTGTAAAAAGTCCATCTCCAGCTTTCTTGTAGGCCCCTTTCAGATACCAGGCAACACTGGTTCCTGACAAAATAACTGAGACACTTACTGTCCAAGGGGCTTCATGCAGCACAAAAGCAATCAGACTAAAGTCGTCCCTAGAAGCATTACATCCCTGTTTACTGGTGTAGCAATTTAAGTATCAATCCCTGCTGAACACAATTCGGTATGCCTCAAGGTGTGGTACAGATAACTAAGCACTGTCTGGGAAGCTAGTAGCATAGTGTGTCTCTTGAGCACAGGGCATCTTTGACCACCAGTGCTGTTACAGCCATGTGTTCGAATACCCACCAAGCTCCACCTCCCTCAACCGTCCATATTCTGAGCTATCTAGAAGATGTATTAAGTCATCTAACCAGCTGGTAAGGCAGCAAGAGTTAAAGTGCCCACAATATAGATATAAAACCCGGCTTTGTAACAATGAAACAGACATACCAAAACCTGTTTCCTTAGGTCCTATAGAAAACAGGCTGCAAGAAGAAATCGTGGAAGATAAAACAATGGCAGACAACTGCTTCAGTAATCTTCCTATCACTGAAGGCCTTTGGCTACATAAAGTCATGTTTTAGACTCCTCAAATGATTATATGTCAGTTGCTTAAGATATATTGGGAGCAAAAAGTGTCCCTCTCCACCTGCGATTCACCAGAAGACTGAACTCTTTTCTACAGGACTGCAACCTAGTTTTAAGGAGTCACAAAGTCTTAATCCCTTTGTCTGTCTGTTGTAATTCACATCTAGGAAAGAAGCCACATGTCCTGGAAAAGTGCCAGCTTGTGAAAAATACAGGGGACCATCTGCTTAGCAACACAGGGTTTCATAAACACACCGTGTTGATATTCTGTTCTGCACTAGCTCCCCATTAAACATATAATTTAATTAAAGTTCTTCATCTATGCAGTCAAACTTCTTCATAAGATCGATCTCTATCATCTTCAAAGACAATTTCTTCCATGGCCAAAACACAGATACATTCCAGAAGCATCAGCCAATGGTCAGTAAATGGTAATACGTGGTTCACATAACTGAGTATGTGCATGTAGTGGTGGAAAGGACCTCAGCAAACTATGTAGCTTAAGTACTCTAAATGGATTAAGGTTGACAAATACTTGTCAGAGATGTTACAAAGGTACCCCCACTCCCCAAGACACGTCTAACCTAGCAATTAGCACCTATAAAGTTTTCCTTACTATCCAAACTAGATCTGGCTTTTTGCAAATGAACGTTTTTTCCCCACACTCTTCCTCTCCCCACAAACTTCTCACTATTCCTAGAAGAAAAGAAACCACAACCCTCAATAATACACAGAAATTCACAGCTCAACCTTTATTTGTATATCCTTTTTTCTAAATCTTTGTATTTTTGTTGCACCTAGATAAACAGATTTTTCAGTTCCCCAGTAGAAAAGGCCAAATGAGTTATATAAATTATGTATGGGTTCTTTTGAAGTAAATGTAAAGTCTTTTCAAACCTGTTTCTCAGTTCTTCAGCTGCACAGAATCCTAATGCATTTATGCTGTTGTAACCCATTTATATTTTTATGACAGATAATAGCACCTGAAGACCATACAATAGAGAGCAAAAATATTTACTGCTTCTCTGGGATAGAGTGCTATCTGCTAGCTTTCCACATAGGGACATAACGGGACTTCACTGCATTCTAAAAACATTGAAAAGCTACAGCAGCATGGAACAAAGTTAACAGAAAAGAGACTTCCACTGTGTCTTACTGCTTCATGTTCTAGGTTCGTATTGTAGGAAAAGTAAATCTCTCACTATAAAACTCAGACAGAATGACTACATATAGCATCATTTACAACAAGCACAATACAGAATGTTATAAACAATGAACTTCAGACCATTACTGAAATTACAGCTAAGTATAGCAACGATTTCATTCTCCATTTAATAAGTTTCTAGACATTGAACTTCAAATTTCTTTATTGATTCAGCAACTACTGCTGACAAACCCTTTCCTAAAACAGAGGAAAATTCTTCATTTCTATTTGCTTAACCTTAAATCAGAGATCTAACATCTCATTCAAGTACTTTCTTACTGTGTACTGCCAGCAGGAGTAGGGAAGTGATCATGCCCCTGTACTCAGCACTGGTGAGGCTGCAGCTTGAGTACTGTGTTCAGTTTTGGGCGCCACAGTCTAGGAGGGACATTGAGTTGCTGGAGCATGTCCAGAGAAGGGCAACAAAGCTGGTGAGGGGTCTGGAGAACATGTCTTATGAGGAGAGGCTGAGGGAATTAGGATTGTTTAGTCTGAAGAAGAGTAGGTTGAGGGGAGACCTTATTGCTTTCTACAACTACCTGAAAGGAGGCTGTAGTGAGGTGGGAGCCGACCTCTTCTCCCAAGTAACTAGCGATAGGACAAGAGGAAATGGCCTCAAGTTGCACCAGGGGAAGTTTAGGCTGGACATTAGGAAGAATTTTTTCCCTGAAAGAGTTATCAAAGATTGGAACAGGCTGCCCAGGGAGGTGGTTGAGTCACCATCCCTAGAGGTGTTTAAAAGTCGTGTAGATGTGGTGCTTGGAGACATGGTTTAGTGGCAGACCTGGTAGAGTATGGTCAATGGTTGAACTAGATGATCTTAAAGGTCTTTTCCAACCTAAACGATTCTATGATTCTATGAAATATCAAAACTGGGTCTGACTTGAAAAATCATGAGGAATAAAATACTGTTCATACTAAATACAGTTATAAATAAATTTAGATTTGAATTTCATCCTCACATACCTTTTCAAGCCAATAGGGAGATGTTAAAAATGTAGAGGATCCAAAATTTTCTCCTGCATAGGGTGATGGATATGGGTGTGGTAAATTTAGTCCCAAGTAAAGAACAAATGGTTGAGTAAGGTTAATGGCTTCTTCCTTTATCCAATTTACTGCTTTATCAGTATTCCGCCAATCTGCTTCCATCACTCTCACACGTGTCCTATCACCAGTAAGATTCACCATGGGTCTCCCTTCTTGCCGGAGCAGGAAGTCAACATCCCTAGTCCACGCTTCTACACGGTTACTGAAAATATACATACAAGATACATACTCAGTGGAATATGTTTTCTTCACTTTTCCTCCACGTAAAAACAGTTAAGAATTCCTGAAAACCTCCTGTATTTGTAGCTGCAATCTATTTGTCATTTCTACATAAAGGATGATTGTTATTCAATTGATCAATAGCTATTGTGCATCTATTTTATACTGAAACCTCTAGCCATTTTTTTCTCTGCTGCTGAATCTTCTTTCTTAGTTATTATAACTTCATGTCAGAATCATTCTTCTCACATCTACAAAATAATATTTAGAAATAGCATCTCCATCTTGTTGACCTTGCTCCCGATTCTGGCACAGACTCACATACTATTTATCTGGTAAAGAGAGCCTTAGATTTTTGTTATTTGAAAAAGTCCTGTGGGAAATAACTTGCCTGGAGAGGCTGCCTTTAGAAGCAAAGTTCTGGTTTTGGAGTGTACTATTACTTTTTTAAACACTATCACTTACAACAAAAATCTGTAAGAGTGATTTATCTTGTACAATTGCTTTTGATATAGTTGATAAATCCTATCAAGAAAAGAGAATGACAGGGGAGCAGGGTGTAGGGAGAAAGCAAGAAGGGGAAAAAAAAGACAACGCTTTAATGATAAACTATTTTTGGAACAGATTTTTCTAGTATGACAATTGTTGCCTCTCTAAAACACTGAGAAATCTGAGCTGTAGATGTCGTCGTTTCTCTGCCAGAGTGAATGACACTACAATGGCCATAAACAAGGGTTATAAGGAAACAGCCCATTTAGGACCTTGACTACTTCTTGTTCATGGCAATTTCAATATAACCAAAGAAATTATAAAAGGATCTGGGGGTCCTGGTAGATAGTAAATTATCCGTGAGCCAGCAATGTGCCCTTGTCCGCCAGGAAGGCCAATGGAATCCTGGGCTGCATGAGGAAGAGTGCGGCCAGTAGGTCGAGGGAGGTCATTCTCCCCCTCTACTCAGCACTGGTGAGGCCACAACTGGAATACTGTGTCCAGTTCTGGGCTCCCCAGCTCAAGCGGGACAGGGAACTACTGGAGAGAGTCCAGCATAGGGCAACAAAGATGATTGAGGGATTGGAGCACCTCATGAGGGATTGGAGCACCTCCCTTATGAGGAAAGGCTGAGAGAGCTGGGACTCTTCAGCCTGGAGAAAAGAAGGCTGAGGGGAGACCTTCTTCTTGCTTCGAAGTATCTAAAGGGTGGGTTGGAGGAAGATGGAGGCAGACTCTTTTCAGTGGTTCCCAGTGACAGGACAAGGGGCAACGGGCACAGGTTGGAACATCGGAAGTTCCATTCAAACATAAGAAACAATTTCTTTATGGTGAGGGTGACTGAGCACTGGAACAGGCTGCCCAGGGAGGTTGTGGAGTCCCCTTCTCTGGAGATTTTCAAGACCCGCCTGGACGCAGTCCTGAGTAATGTGCTCTAGGCATTCCTGCGTCAGCAGGGGAGTTGGACTAGATGATCTCTAGAGGTCCCTTCCAACTCTGAAAATTCCGTGATTCCGTGATGCTAGCTAGATGGCCTATAGAGAAATCATATTTCATAAACATTAAAATGAAATGATGGTAAAGGGGTGGGGGGTGGATGGCTGTGTCAAATCACATCTAATGTCATAATACTGACTTACACAGAAAAAATTATTATGTAGGCCATAGGCCAGTCTGACTATGCACTCAGAATGAGGTTAGGATCAAGTTAAAAAACAAAAGCAAAACCCCCAAAACTCAACTCCCACCCCAAACCTCCACTTCAAACCCCTTCCACATTGTGGAGCAACACAGGAGATATTTTGACACATCCAAGAGGAAAACTAATCCTCAGGCAGAAGAGGAGAAAAAGATAGGCCAAAATAAGAATCCTCAAAAGGCCAGGTGGAGGGGTGAAAAAGGGGGCAATACTAAATTCAATCCTTGAATTTAAGAAGAAAAAATAAGTACTTGGCAGATAATTATTCAAAAGCTTCAGGAATGAACTCCAGTTTTCAACACTTTAAATGAGAATAAAGGGGGATCATATCTCTTTGCTAGCAGACAGTACTCCAACGATTGTAAAAAAAACACCATGGAAAAAAAGCCAATACATAAAGGATGGGAATACAACAATGTAACATTGAAGATAAAGCTTAATGAACTGCCATCATTATTAACCTAAGTGAAAGTAATCACATGACAGTCAATAACGACATCTGTTTTAAATGTTAAGTGAAGATAGCCACCAACATTCAAGAGAACACATGGAGTCTATTTGACTGGAAGCAGAGGCTTCATGTATTCAACAGTCTGGAGGCTAAAGATCCAGCTTTCTCTCTGTTAGCATATATCTCTTTGTACGCACTTCCTAGAAGCCATTTTCCTCAAATATCATTAATTCACAGTATTTTTATTTTTAAGATATGTAAATTTCCTTATTTACAGATATAATTTGCATTAGCAATGCACTATTTGCAATAGGTTAGGACAAAAAAAAATGAATTTATGTCACACAACTGTTGCAGCAGAAAAGTTAACAATTCTTTTTTTATTAGTTAAGTATGAGATCAGGGAGCAGTGGTGGTTTTGTTGTTTAAAGAAACAACATATGTACTAAGAAAAGTTTCTAAAGAGGTAATACTGCCAACTGTGTCTTGTCAAATCGGTTTCCTTGGAACAAGCTTATCTCCACTGAAACTACTACTCATCTCCACTAGCTGAACTGTTCTATGTCCCTTCGCTAGTCTCCTTTTTAACAAGAAATTGAAACAGCAGGCCATTTTAATTATCTCCACAATGAATGGGAACCTTTGTTGTAATCCTTCTACACTACTTATAGATTACTTAACTGGCTACTTAGGGTTTTTAAATGTCTACACAGATGCACATTTTTCTCTGACTAACTGTATTTGCAGTATTCATTTTTTGAATTAAAAACTGTGTAAATTGACATTTTCAAATTCCTCTTGTGTAGGCACAGAAAGGCTGGCTAACCATGTGTTTATTTTCATTTATTGTCAACCCCTACTCACACTTATTCAAATAACAATAAGGGCTTGATCCTGTTAAGTACAGATCTCAAACTCCCACTGAAGGGAAAGCTAGAAAAAAACACATGAAAAATTTGCACTAGGTTAAAATGTAGGATAAAAGCCTAGGACAAAAGATAATTAAAAAGTGCAACACCGTAGACTTCAGTACTTTTCTGTTACCTTTGAAGTGCCTATGAATTCAACCTCACGGGACCAAGAGCTACGCAAACATGATGTGATTATATGGATACATCGTAATTTGTGTTTATAAGACTTGAACCCTATCACTAAAGTGGATGAATTTATACGTGGCAGAATGAGAAAAATCAGAGTATGTGATTGTAAGACCATTGATATTGGTGCTACTACAGTTTTGCAAAACCCTGAATTCTGTTAATTTATTTCTCACCTGTGGAGACTTGGAACAAAAATATTTAGAATGGTATCAACAGAACCATTCAAATGTGAGAGTATCAGACAAAATGAGTACAAAAGCAAGGTTAAAGCAATAGCGTGCATCGATCGCCAATGACATGAGTGACATCAGCAAAAGAGGTCACTGTTGAAGAAGGGACTGTCACTATTAAGATCACTGTACAGATGACTTGTCAGCAGCATCCTGATAGCAGGATGGTAACTAGGTCATTGTGCACTCTGTGTGCCATTCCTCTTCCTGTTATTCCAACAGAAAAACAGCATACAGTAAGATAGCCACAACAAGGAAACAAAAAGGCTATTTGCCTAATATTCCTGAAGACTGAAGTAAGCAAGATTTCAAGGCAAAGTATCACACCATAGCAATTTTTCACTCCTAAAAAGTGTAAAATACCTGTGCAAAATGGTATTTCATGACTGCAAACCAACAGGAAAACAGGAAAGACCTCATCAGATGTCATGCCTTGCCCTATCACATGCCAGCAATCCTGTTCAGACTACCTGAACACAAATCTTAGTGTTTGTGAGTATGTTTGTGGGTATGAGATTGTGAGTTGGCAAGATTTACCAACTTAGAAAGTTAAGTAACATAACAATTATGTTCCTCTTCTATATGATCTCACATTAAGATTTTCTTTGCATTAATTCCTACACAATAAAATTCACTTGAGGACTAAGGACTATCTGTTGTTCAGCTTGTCATTCCCCAGGCAATGGCCTTTGTACTGAAGCCAGAATTCACCTACGGTCTTCAGCTCAGGCAAATCAAAGCAAGGCTTCTGGAATCCAGACACTTACATGCAACTAACCTCTTTTCAGTGCCACCTTTGTGTTTCACTTATCATACGAACAGGAAGGAACTTCTGGAATTACTTAGAGCTGCTCTTCTTTAAACCTGGAGTGACTTTAGATTAGAGGTAAACAGATGTCAATGTTATAAGACATTTCTTCTACCTCAGTGAAGGGCAGGGTGAGTGCATACTATAAATTTAGACAACACAGAATCTTCTCTGCAGAAAAGTGATTCAGAAGAAAAGTGTAAGGGTCTGTACAATACTGCAGAAAATTTTAATTTTTCAGCATAATTGTAATTTACTGAAAAATCTATTCTAGGTGTACTTAAGAATGCACCTACAGGATCATTTCTGTCTTGCTTCATTACATAGAACAAAATCTGACCCTTTGCTTTCTCAAAGAATGTCTGTTACTGGCACTTTACAGTATGTTCTTAAGACTAAGCTCTTCTGAAAAGCATGAATGCCTGAGGCAGTCATAACTAACCATCTCTACACTACAATAATACAAACATGTGTAAGCATTCATCTTAATGTTCATTTGTTTCCTGCGAGAGAGGAAATTTTCCCAATATTCATATAAGCAAGCACAAAAAATCAGAATAATACTATAGCAGATGATTTTTTAGTATGTTTTACAAGGAACTGTTTCTTACTGGAAAAAACAAACAAACAAAATGTTAAGAATAATGCAGAATAACACAGTCTTCAGAAAAAAAACCCTCAAAGCAAAAAGACCAGAGGTTGAACATCCATCTGTTCATAGCTAGGTGCTAAGTTACTAAGAAGAGCTGCAGACAGAGACAAGAGAGAAGCATCAGTAGGACACAAATATGTACACTGTCTGGTAAAGTAAGTAAACATTAAGCTTTTGCTGTAAGTCTGTATTTGAATAATCTTTTACTTCCAGTGTAGAACAGGTATATGGAAAAAAGGAAAAATGCTTTCTTTTCTTTTTTGACAGTCTTAAACTGGAGAGGAAACAATTACTTTGGCCAAATTCTGAAGTGGATACTATTTATAAATTATTTTGTAGATAAAACAAGTGTGTACATGCAACGTACTATCAACCACTAATGTCACCTTTCAACTTCTCTTTGCTCATTTTAGTGACAGAATGAGGAAATTTTAAGTAACTCTAACCTGTTTAATATCAAAGAAAAAGCTATTCTTCATTACTATTTCACAACTGGCATCATTAATCAGGGAGATAGTGCATCTTCATGAAAACTACACAGAAGGAAGACACCATATTTCCCCTCAACTGTCCCAGACACATTATGCTTACTGTTTTTTGAACATAATGCAGTTAGTCTCTAAATGTTTAAGATTTTTCATAAATTGCTGTAATTCTAGTCATATTTTTTGAAAAAGAAAGCTTTACAGCATAGGAACTACAGCACAAGTCTGTGAAAACATATGGCCTTCAAAAAAACCATAAGACCACCTCATGTTTTGTGATGCTACATTTAATATTCAAATATTATCAAATATGTTTCTTTGTTCTGCTTTTCCTGCACTGCTAGTATAATAAAGCAAGGAAGTTTCAAGGCAAGAACGGTTTACGAATTTCACTTAGGGAGCCATACCAATGATCAACAATAACCTTCATTCATGTTGGGCAAAATCACAGTCTTGACATTCACCTTCCAGCTACAGGTAAAAGCCAAAGTACATCTGCATGGGATATACTGGCTTCTGCATAAAGCTGCAGGACAGACCGTTGATAGGTTCCTAGCACAATTTCTTTTAAGTTAAAGCTACTACCATTTCAATCAGAGACAGAAACCACTTGCCAGACCATTACATGATTTATTCACTCCTGTCTGTTTCATAGCAGGAGAATCTATCTGATTACCTTACTGAATGATGTCCAGAAGTGTAGTCCAATTTCCCATACTTCTGTGTGCGGTAGCCATGCTTCTCCATGAGATCCATCCACGTTACATAATCTGGATCTAGACCTTTAAAGTTATTCCAAGATTCTGTTAAATGAGTGAAAAGACCACTCCACATAGCTGAGGGGGGAAAAAAAAACATAGGGTTTGACAAGTAAGTGGTACTTCCTATCTAAATCTAAGTTGAATATACTTGAGAAGGGATCAATCTTCTCATTATTTTAGAGGTAAAAAGTCCACATTGTGATCCAATAGAGCAGGGAATACAAAGTATTACTCTTCTAAATCTTATTTTCATCATCAATACAAATAACAATATTTACTAAAATAATCTGCAGAACTGCAGAAGGTCCCATCTTTCCAGGCGCAATGCAATCATTAAATCAAGGTTTTCTGCAGATCAGGAAATATTCTTACTGACTGCAGAAAGAAAATGCTATGGTAGTACAGATCCTGATGAAACAGTCGTGTATTTACATGTGTTCCAGAGCATTATCTCCCCTTACTTCAGTTAGATTTTAATGTGAATTTAAAGTTAACATGTTTGTGGAGGGAATTAGAAGATATAATTTTTACAAATACTCCATGCCCTCAGTTTTATCTTTTTTAGGTAATCTACTTCACTACTAGGCGTAGAAACAAAGCTAAATTATTAAAGAAGAGGCCATGAAGAAAGGAAATGAATGGAAGAGTTACAAAGGAACTAAAGAAAGTTTTTATTAGTGAATTCTGGTGTTTCTTTGCAGCTTGTGGAAAATCATTCACTCTTTCCAATGCTAATTTAGAGCCAAAGGGAGTCATAAAATGAAGCTAAGCTGTTCTATAAGCAATGGAAATACCCTGTAAGAACAGAGTGTCAACCCCAACCCCATACCATGGCAATACTCCTACTTTCCCCACCCCAAAGTCTTCCTTCCCACCAACTCTTCTAGTACCATCCCTGACACGTCCACAACAGAGGTGCCCTCAAGTTCCTTGCAGGTCTCCAAGCTACTGGCTAAACAAGAGATGTCCCGCTGGTTGAGAGCTACACTTGTGATGACTGACCAGTGGCCATGATGATGTTGATGGACTGTGTTGTTGGAGTACTGTGTCCAGTTCTGGGCTCCCCAGTTCAAGAAAGACAAGGAACTACTGGAGAGAGTCCAGCAGAGGGCTACGGAGATGATCAAGGGACTGCAGCATCTCTCTTATGAGGAAAGGCTGAGAGACCCTCGTCTGTTCAGCCTGGAGAAAAGAAGGCTCAGAGGGGACCTCATCTACTTTGTAAATATGTAAAGGGTGGGTGTCAAGAGGATGGGGCCAGCCTCTTTTCCGTGGTGCTCAGCGACAGGACAAGGGGCAACGGGCACAAACTGGAACACGGGAAATTCCATCTCAACATGAGGAAAAACTTTTTTACTTCGAGGGTGGCAGAGCAGTGGAACAGGCTGCCCAGAGAGGTGGTGGAGTCTCCAACTCCGGAGACATTCCAGACCCGCTTGGACACCGTCCTGTGCAACCTGCTCCACGTGACCCTGCTCTGGCAGGGGGTTGGATGAGATGATCTCCAGAGGTCCCTTCCAACCCCAGGGATTCTGTGATTCCGTGACCACCTAAAGTGCTAAACAGAATTGACAAATTGTTGAATGCATCACGCAGCCTCTTCCTCATCGGGAGCACTAGCTGCTATTTTCACAAAACTTTTTAAAATTATTTAACTAACACAAGGTTTTTGTTCTCAGCAACAAAGACTGGCTGAAAGACTCAAAAATCAAGAAAAAGAAAACAAGACTGACAGCATGTCCATGTAGTCTCAATCACTTAAAACGTGACCTTGAGAAACAGAAAAGGGTACTATGTTATCAATAAATGTAATACTGAACGCTAACACTAAATTTGACAGCCCGTGCCTGCTGCTGACAGGACAGGTTGCTTCTTTCAATGTATGCCAGAGAGAAAGGGGAATCTCCCTTTCATTTACATCACCTCTGGTGAGTCTTTGCAACAACTGAAAAGGCTAGAAATGTTTTAAGATGTAACCTTTGATTCAAGAATATAGCTTCCTTCTAACTTTCCAGCAAATTCTGCAAGTGTGAAATTGAACACAGGACAATGACTGCAGCAAATAAAAGAAAAATACTGAAGTATTCAATTCAAGCTACCAAAGGATACATTACGTTTGGAACGTCTGGAATCAATGTCATTGGAAGGCAGTGCTAACAGCCACCAATTTATTCAGCTGTTATTATTTAATACTTTTTCCTGAGAACAGGAAAGAGATTTATTAACTTTGTATTGGGAAGGGAGAGTAGTTCTGAATGGAGCTTCAGCACTGCCGCAAACCAACTGACGATTTCTCTACAAATCCTGAAGATTTTTTAAAAATACTGAAGCTTCAGTGAAGCTTGCAAAAAGATTTAGGAGCTCACATATAGCTGGAAAAAAGAGAAAAAGAGAAGGGAANAAAGAAAAGAAAAGAAAAGAAAAGAAAAGAAAAGAAAAGAAAAGAAAAGAAAAGAAAAGAAAAGAAAAGAAAAGAAAAGAAAAGAAAAGAAAAGAAAAGAAAAGAAAAGAAAAGAAAAGAAAAGAAAAGAAAAGAAAAGAAAAAAAGAAAAGAAAGAAAAAGCATGAGGAACAGAAAAAAGAAACAGATCAACATGAGAATATTGTATAAATTCAGACATAACCTAAAAAAATTGGGTCTTATTGAAAAACAAAACAAATCCCCCAAGATTAAATCCTTTGAAATTTCCCATCATTACCACACACCTAAATTGACGTGGGCAAGTATTTATCTGATGTTTTGCTTGGTCCTACCTGCACGGGAAGGACAACAAATTGGAGAATTGGTATAGGCATTGAGAAAGACAGTGCCATATCTTTTCATAAAATTTATGAAAGGCAAATCCACAGTCTGATTTCCTGGATAAAACGTCAAGCGTCCATCCTGCAATCAAACAGAGAAAAAGTATGTAAACAACATTATCCCAAATTATTCGCTGCATTAATTCATAGATTTAGTACCCTGAACATACATTACTCAAATGTTGCCAATTCTACTCAGGTATGGAAAATAAAGAGAGAAGGTTTAATTAGATCAATATAAAATGGATTACTTATGAAAAAGGATAATGTAAATGATAACTGCACTTCTTCATAGTGAAATTACTTCCTATCACTATACATATTCTAAACTCCAGTTCTTGCAGGAGTAGTCTTGCATGACACATTCAACAGGGATAGGTATGGTGAAAGATGAAATGGAGTCAGTCCGAATCCTGATACAGATGTGGGCACTGGTACATATTTCTGTGAAACCAGAACTCATCCTTTTCCTCTTTAAATGTTTATCCACACCACATCTCTGTGAACTTATTTTAAACTATGGACTGGAAAAGTGACCAGCAAGCTGAAGGAAGGCTATTCTCCCACTGAAGTGCCATCTGCAGTGGTTCCCTTTTGACACTTTATTGATCCTTCATTTTACCTGTTTCTTTAGCTAGAGTTTTTAATCAGTAACTTTAAAAAGACCCAAAATTTTGAATTGGGACTTCTACTGTACAAAATTATGATGTGAAACCAGGTTTCGCATAGACTGCCTTGTTTCAGGTCACTGTCTTCTGTCCCTTGCATGTCTTTTCTTGGTCCAGTAAGATGTCTCAGCTCAGCCTCAGCCTTACTGGTCAGCTCTTTGGTGAAGAGACTGTTGACAGTGAATCTGCACAGTTTTAATAGACATCCCAATCAGAGACATTACTCAGATGTAGGCATCTGAGTAACCCTCCTCTACATTTGTGACAGAAGCACAAACAAGTCAAAGCATGGGCACCTTAGAAGCTGTGTTTTGCATAGCATTTAGTCTGCAAAAGCATGTAAGCAAGCAGACAAGGACAGGAGAATGCATCAAACTCCAGTTACAAATGCACCAGCTACTGGCTCATTTGTTCCACAGACAGTGTACAAATTACCACATCAGCCTCTGCACAATAAATGCCAGCATGCAAATTCTTACCTCTAATGCATACATAGGCAATCGACCATCCTACCAAGTTACTTTAAAGTATTTTAAAGTGAGAATAGATCCTATATGAGAAACCACAGCAAAACAGTTGGTACGGGACTGCTTGTAACCCTGCAGTAACTTCTTTCTATCCACATGCAGCCCAGCAGCATCAGCAGCCTACCAAAAAATGCTTTCCACACCATACATTGAGTAAGTCTCATTGGGCACAACGGGTTCTTGGTGTCTGCTGAAGCTAACAGTCATGACTACATGACATTTAGTACAAAATTGCACTGTGGCTTTTACTGTAATGTTTTTGCTGGGTGAGAAATCTTGAAAACAATTATTTAGTGAGGTATTACCTCTTCAACAGAAACTATTCACCTGAATGACCACTTTGCTCCTGCTGATTCATAACCAAAAATCAGCAGATAGGACCAACAGTGAATCGTGGGAGTTGCTTTCTCTTAATACTGAATAGGTTGTTCTACTCAACAAATAAAAACTGCTTCAGATGAAGATCTTTGATCATCTACTTCAAAATGTAAACAACGTGTACAGTCTCAAGAGATGCAGGGCCAAGGCCTTACCTTCTGTGAATTTTCACCTTTAAATAATGGTACATTTGAAATAGGTACAAACACTTCTGAGGAATCTGAGTCACAGTGAAAACTCCAAAGGATAACAGAAAATGCTATTAGCTTAGAACAAAACAGGTAGATGGATGTATGGGTTCTGAGAACTGCTAGCCTCTACAGTTTTTAATTAAGAAAATGCATTTTTTTTTTAAAGATTGTATTTGTTTTGAAAACAACTGTTTGAAACAAACATTGTATTCAACATAATATTCTCCTATATGAGACACTAGGCAAGCTTACATGGAAAGAACAATAGTTTCTTTCTGTCTTCAGCATTTAAGAATACAGAACAGACAATGTAAGACTTCCTATCAATTTCATACTATGCTGTTTCTGCACATTAGAGGATGTGTTTCTGAGTTTTCACTTTAGTTTTACTAGTTTAATTTTCTGGAATAATTTGTGAGAGAATAAAAAAAAAAAAAACGACCAAAGATAAGTCAGAGCAAACCTTTAGAATTTACAGTCTGTGTTACTACTGCTTCTCTTACCCATAATTCCCAAGTTGTTGGCACTTATCGTCCAAGTGAAAATTTACAAAGAATAGCACAAATAATCAGAGTTTGCAACATTTCAGAAAAGCAGAGTTAAGCGCAGCATAATTGTGCGCCACACTAGGAAATTTACTAAAATATTTTAAGATTAGAATTATTCTGTCACTGTTTAAAATATTTTAACCTTACAGCATGAGCACTTCATTACCTCACTAGCCACCCAGCCATTGCTCATATACAAAGTCCTCAGTCAGAGACTAACGTCATTTGCTTCATTCTTTAGAGTTCAATGCAGGGACTGCATGCAGAAGAAAGTAATTCCATTTGTTTTCTGGCAGAAAATGCTACTAGATAACCTGGCACTGTAGAGAGAACCTCTTCATTTGGCACCAGCAGAGCTAACTGTGGCACCCCGGCACCATATTGCAATGGACGACCACACAGTAAACCCAGTCACTAGAGATCAGAATATGATAAAGGACTGACCACCTGATTTTCTACACTACTACAAATGGCAACTAGAACAAGCATTCAGTAGGACAAACTGGAAATAAAGCTATAATCTGCAATATGAACTTGAAAGGAACTTTGGGCTGAAAGTGCTCTTTAGTAAGTACACACCTGAGTTGTCATTTGTCAGCTGGACCTGCTGCTCACAAACA